>NMRB01001578.1:50781-136123 GCA_002633025.1 Notospermus geniculatus | reverse complement strand
TTCACCACGTGACTTCACTTTCCCTTAGTTTGATATTCATGTACATTATTCCTACACCGCCTTATATCATATGTTTAATTTTGTTCAAAAGGGCCACTAATGCTCCGGCCTTGGCCCTCTTTAAAACTCATTGTAAATCTTTTTCGTGACAATAAATACAAATCAAATCAAAATCAAATCTACGTGCCAGAACAACCGAACGCAAACACTACCGCCATCTTTGGGCCAGCCGCTGAACTGCACAGGAAGTTCCGTTGCTTTCAGTGATTGTTGCTGCTGTTGATCAGCTCTTACCTGATCGCCACTCCATCTGGGACAATCAACAGGTATTAAGGAAGGTTTGAGAGGAATGTTGAAAGGTAAAGGCTTCTAATGCAGACGCCATCTCGGAGATAGTAGAAGAACCTTATCGCTGGTACAAAGAGATGAGGAGCCAGCTCTGCTATCACTATCTATCACTTGCATCAATCTGAAGATGGAGTCCTTGTAGCAGAAGTGGGCGCGCCCAGTTGTTCCAAACGTACTACACAGAAATCACCTCCACTTCTTGGTGTTATCTTCTTCTGTTAAACCCTTCAGATTTCATGTTAAGATCGTACAACCGCTTTTTTTGAGCAACCTAGCCTAGATGTTAGTTTCGAAGGCAGCTTTTCGTATCAATATTGACACAGATTTATAAACATCAACACAGACGTGTTTGCGAATTAAATTACCTTCCGACAAGTGCATCTATGTGAACTTAGCTCCATTCAGGATGAAAAAATAGGCAGTACCTTTTTGCTAAGAATAAAATATAGGCCTACACTACTTTCAACTCAGTCAATTACTTTACTAATATACGTATGAACTACGGCGTGATCATCAAAATGTTTTGAAAGCATTGTTATAAGCAAAAATAGATAAAGACCTTTATCTATTTTTGTTATAAGATATTCAAGTTACCGTGAACTTTCTCGTCAAAATGGCCTCCCTCCTTGCCCAGAAACCCCTACTCTAAAAAGAAACCATCAAAAAGATGAGGTGAAAAGAGAAGAAATAGCACGTTACTTACGCCCTTAGAAATTCGACATGTTCCGTGTGCCTCAGAAGGCCAGTCTTCATCATAATACTCTGGAAGCATGGTCGGTCGATAGCCCACAGCTTGCAGTCGGTCAGAGCTGCAGAAGAACGAATATGAGCCTTTAGTCTTCGGCGACGGGGGACGTAGCAACATCCGCTGGTCGTACACACCATTCTAGTCATGACTAAGATTAGAAGCGGCCCAGGAAATGTCAAAGTCTAACGGTCTTTGAACGGACACAGGTCCAAAGTTACCAGAACGACGCCCGTAGGAACTCTAGTGTTTATAGTACATCACGATACCGGTGACGAATCCTTTCTACCATACGAACACCTTCTTGCAAAACGTCCGAAGGGGATTGTCAGCAACAAGGCGATGACGGAAGGCAAACACTCATACACAGACATACACCACTGAAATCTAGGAATCCAGTCCTGGATTTAGAGGAGTAATGATCATCCAACTCAGAACGTGTTCAGGATAACTGTCAACTTTTTCCTCAAAACATCCAAAGTTCGTTGTTATCAACAACACGAGACCAAAAGAGGTCAGATAGCACTGAAACAGGAATCCAGTGGTAATTAGAGGTGTAATGATCATCCAACTCGGAACGTAATCATGATTTACCCTTCCCTGACTTCACGATGCTTCCACCAAACGTTCATGACGTACATGTGTATTTACCATTTTTGTATACCTAGCCTAAACACCTGAAGATGGCTCAAGTGCTAACGTCGCAAGGTCTCCAAATATACCGCGATAATGAACTAAAGGCTAAACGTCAAAATAGAAAGTGTTCTCGGTTTGATGGAATACAGCGGATGGATTATACATTCGTCAAATCAGTTACTGTCACTTTGTCCTTCGACTCTATTAGCTGCACCGCCGTTCTTCTATCTATCGTCTATGTTTGAACAGAATCCTTGGCTGTAGTGACCACTCAGGGATCCAAGCAACCTTGGGAGAGAAACCATATGCCAGGAGATGCTGACCAATGTTGATGTCCTCAATCGGTAGAGAGATTGCAAACCATTTTACCGGCAAACCCCGATACTTCCTCGCCTTCACTTTCAAACTGCTGGTACCGACGATAATTCAGATTAAAGTACCGGTAGCTGGCGTGATACGTAGATTCTGGGAATCTACCCATATGATTCCAAGGAAATGTTTAGTTGGACTCCAATATATCCGAGAAATCACGGATCCGCATGAGAGCGGGCACAATGTGGATTCCAAAGTAGCGGACGGAGAGAGATTTCACAAGCACCGAACGGTACTCATTGCAGATGATACGAAGATTCGACTATCCTCCGAATATTGTCGAAGGCCTCAACATAATCCATAAACCGATGATGCGGGACTATCTGTATGAAAATTGCCGCCGACTGCAGCGACAGTAGGCGTATGAAATGATAGAAAATATCAGAAATGAATTTTAGCCAGGACACGATTAGATCGGCCACACAGCTAGCCAAAGGGCCTTGTTGCTCCCCTCCAAGTAGCGTTCCACTGGTAACCAATGGAAGGTAGATATATCATCTCACATATCCACAGTTAGACTAGCATCGGGAAAGCGCTCGCCGTGTTGGGCAGGTGTGCTGAACACCTAAAAAGAAACACTGCTACTTGGTGATTTGTTTTATTTCTCTGTTCTTGTCGGATTGTCTTCCAAAAAAGAGTTCTTTCGCGAGAACGTCATCTGTGATTTGAAGTTTGGAAATGGAAAACATCGTGTTAATGGAAAACAACGCAGTATTCTTGAATTCGTCACAGAATGCTGACGTGGCCGACCGTATTCAATCGGGTATCCATGAATTCTGGACGAATTTATCACATTTTATTACGTGAAGGCGACACGATACTGATGATACCAGTTGGGCGTCAAAAATGAAGATTTGACGACTTGGTGAACCAAACACGATCACGACGGCAGTTTTCTAAACACATATCAACGGTAGCGTGGCCGAGCGGTCTAAGGCGCTGGTTTAAGGCACCAGTCTCTTCGGAGGCGTGGGTTCGAATCCCACCGCTGCCAGATTTTTTGTTCAGAAACGTGGGTTGTTCAAAACTTGGAACGCGGATTAGAGGCGCAAGCGATGCGGTAATTTTGTTTTGGTGATACGGTGTTGCTGTCAGCAGCTGATACTGGCCCACTGACGTCGAGATGCTGATTTGACGATTTGGTGGAGTGAAACACGACAGCTATTTTCCAACTACTCAACAACGGTAGCGTGGCCGAGTGGTCTAAGGCGCTGGTTTTAGGCACCAGTCTCTTCGGAGGCGTGGGTTCGAATCCCACCGCTGCCAGACTTTTTTGTTCAGAAACGTGGGTTGTTCAAAACGACTTGTCATTGGCTTGTTCACTGGAATGCGGATTAGAGGCGCAAGCGATGCTGTTTTGTTTTGATGATACGATGTTAATGTCACCAGCTGATACTGGCCCACCGGCGTCGAGATGCTGATTTGACGATTTGGTGGAGTGAAACACGACAGCAGTTTTCCGACTACTCAACAACGGTAGCGTGGCCGAGCGGTCTAAGGCGCTGGTTTAAGGCACCAGTCTCTTCGGAGGCGTGGGTTCGAATCCCACCGCCGCCAGACTTTTTTTAAAGAAACGTGGGTTCTTCACAACGACTTGTCATTGGCAAGTTCACTG
This sequence comes from Notospermus geniculatus, assembly GCA_002633025.1. Lineage (NCBI taxonomy): Eukaryota > Metazoa > Nemertea > Pilidiophora > Heteronemertea > Lineidae > Notospermus > Notospermus geniculatus. The sequence continues at coordinate 132,407 of NMRB01001578.1, read as the reverse complement.
GAACGCGGATTAGAGGCGCAAGCGATGCTGTAATTTTGTTTTGGTGATACGATGTTGCTGTCAGCAGCTGATACTGACGTCAAGATGCTGATTTGGTGGAGTGAAACACGACAGCAGTTTTCCAACTACTCAACAACGGTAGCGTGGCCGAGCGGTCTAAGGCGCTGGTTTTAGGCACCAGTCTCTTCGGAGGCGTGGGTTCGAATCCCACCGCTGCCAGATTTTTTTTGTTCAGAATCATGAGTTTTCAAAAGGACGTGGCATCGTCAACTTCAGTGGATTTCAGATGAGAGGCGCAAGTGATGCTGTAAATTTCTTACGTTTTTTTCTCTACCGATATGAAAATACAGTTTTCCTCGGATTTGATGTTTCGATTCGACAATGACACGTTTCCAGAGGTGATGGAACCGATCAAGCTTATCTGGCGGGAGATGAACGGCCGAGGGACTAAATTAGTATCGTCATAAGGGTATGCCTACTTCGCAAACGCAGTCATGGCTGTTGCGGCTCACAAAATGCCACGGCAGACATTTCACTTGTTCGCCAATGGTGGGTCAAATGCTTATTTTGACGATTGAGTGAAACACGACAGCAGTTCCCAAACTAGACAACAACGGTAGCGTGGCCGAGCGGTCTAAGGCGCTGGTTTAAGGCACCAGTCTCTTCGGAGGCGTGGGTTCGAATCCCACCGCTGCCAGTTTTTTTTATTCAGAATCATGGGTGGTCCAAAACACCGTGGCATCGGCTGACGAGTTCAGTGCAATTCAGGTGAGAGGTGCAAGCGATGCTGTAATTTTTTATGACGTTTTTTTTCTCTACCGATATGAAAATAAATACAGTTTTTCCTCTGATTTGAAATATACTGTTGAGATTTCACCAGAGGAGCTTTACAAGTACAATGATGTACATCCATCCGTTCAGTGTGTAGGCACAAGATACACGATGGAAGGAACTACGGTAATCCTGTGTTTGAACACAATCCAAAGTATAACGACTACTTTTTGCCCATTATCAAAACTTTTCGGTGAGTGGATGACAGGTGTCTGTAGAAGATTAAATACCAGGTAACTAGGCCTACATAGGCTAGGCCTAGGCTACATCGTTATCTTTGAACGGCAACATTTCAACACAGCCATCGTGGTTTCTGAGTCTAATTTGTTTTCATCAACAAAACTATCATTTGATTAAGACAGAAGGAACTGTTTTGAAAGGTGAAACTGTAATTCGTCATTTTCAACTTGGAAAGGGCAATTGTAACGTCATAAATATCCTGGGTTGTTGCCCGAGTGATGCATTCGAATTCCACGACTCAGCAGCCTACAAGGTCAGAGTTTCATCAGACCACGTGACCTTCTTTAGATACGAAGGTCGTTCACAAATATCAACAAGAAATTATGATCTGCTTCCCCCCGAAGACGACTGCTGCAATCTGACGCAGGCCGACCTGTCTTCGATTTGTGACAAGCAGTAGGCTACGTCGAACGGGACGCTCTCTTCAATCGTACCAGCTGAAGCTGTACAAGGGTCGAAGTAGGCTAGCTCACTTCCCAACCACTTCAATACAAATCTTAGGTTAACTGGACTCTCAGGTGTTGTAATGGTATCAGATAGTTCAGGGTCAAACTATAGTCTTCTTGATGAAAACACACTTGAAAACATACTGTACATGACATATGTTTGTAAGTTCAACCAAGCAGATGTAACTTGCTTACCCCCGTTATACACTACAAGGACGGTTGGTTTACCTTTCTGCAAGTTATCAGAGAAAGATCTTGATGATAAATGTCAGTGTCTGTTCCTTCAAAAATCGAACCCAGACAGTGGGAAGACGTTTTCACGAGCATGTTTCTTTCACCGACATCTGGATGCTCACTCATTCTAGGCCTAGTTTAGGAGACTTTGCAGGGAACTACCACAGCGGTAATAGAATGTACGTCCAGTAGGCCCTACCGCTCAAGAACTCTGAATCCGAGCCGTGCCCGCATACACTAAAGATGGCGCGCCACGCGCGCATCCGGGCATTTATCACCCTCAGCCTCGGTTTGAATGTTACCACAGCGAGATTGATGCCTCACGGTGTCAAGACAAGGAAACTGCGGTATAGTGCGTGCTGGTGAACTCGTCAGTGAATAGTATCAGAATCTGATATGAATCCCTGGAAGGCGATAGGCTACTGAGAATCCCAGGCCATTTTCTGTACCAACCGCAGGCAGGCCGACTTGCAACAACTCATGCTTGGTTTTTAAAACCAAACCTTAAATCTTGTTAAACGTGGTGGTCTGACCAATTAGCAATCACAGACTTCAATCGGCTGAAAGCCTGCAGTGCTAACCAGCATTAACATGGTCTTGAGGCTGAAATCTCCTCGTGTAAAACAGCGAAACATTTTGACATCAGCTGGCTTCGGAACCAGGTATCGTAACGGTGTGTGGGAACGGCTTTGAGAAGTTAGCGAAACCTTGACTTTTAGCCTCTTGCAGGATAGATGCCAAGGGCTGATCTGGTCAAACACGATAAGATGAGGTCGGACAAGTGAAGGAGCAGTGAGTCAGTAAACAGCAACAACAGACAGAAGCGTTGCTTTCCGAGAAGCAGGTCAGAACATCTTAGCGGAGAAACGTGAAACACGTCCTACACTCCCGCACGCCGGATGGTCAAGTGCATAACGCAATATCTGTCAAAATAGTTGCCAACATCTTAAACTTGACGCTAAGAGTCATAATATTCCATCAAAATGCTGACAAATTTTAATAACGTGCTGCCTTAATGAATGGCATCATCAAAGACCAACTGATCACGAGAGGAAATTGACGCGTATTCTGTTGACAGTACCCGCGGCCACCGGAGAAACACCAAAGCAAACTTTGACTGGCCAACAATTATCATCTTTTAGATAAAATATGATCCGATATTAATGTAATCACCGACATCCCCCGGCTGCCTCGTCAAAGAGTGAAGTGGTGGAGGATATGAGATGTGGAAAGACAAACACCCCGAAGAAACGCTAACCAAGCGGAAAAGAAAGGTAAGTTTGCAAGCAGAGATAGTTTAGAGTTACACGGTACGGTAAGTGAGAGACACACCGCGGATACGACGATTGGAGGAACTGACCGACGTGAATTCCAATAGTAAACTGATCTGGTTCAACATCGGGAAGCCGTTCGAAGGAATTCCAGAGAAAAGCACTTCTGCACTATATAATGTACGAAACATGAGTGGACTGCATGGTGTTCTGAGGCCATCTTCTCATTTGGACGCCAGTTACCATCTAACCCATCAAGATAATCGTTACGCCTTCGTTGATAATCGCGACGCCTTCGGACTACGCGTTCGGTCTACGGCCACTGTGCCATCGGATTACGAAATCCGAAGGCACAGTGACCGTAGACTTTGATATTTCATGACGCCCATTGCTTACCTTTGACACTTGCCGTCCTGGTACAGTTGTATAGAATGGCTAACTCGCCGAATACCTTGGCAGGTCCCATTGTGCATAGATAGCTGGAGTCCTTCGTGACCTGTACGTTACCCTCTGAAAGAGACACGTAGAAGGAGCTGGAGCAGCCATTTCTAGGCGCTGAAGTACCGTCCCTTGTCTTAAAATGTCAAAACAATTTATTGAAATGATGTAAGACGTAAAAGATATCGCGGCCTATCGATGAACTTGGCATGATGGGCTGGCGAAGATCTGGGCTCGGACTTCGAAAATTTACCTGAAGTACCGTCCCTTGTCTTACAATGTCAAAATAACTCGAGTTGAAATGATGTAAGATCTATAAGATATCGCAGCCTATCGATGAACTTGGCATGACTGGCTGTCGACAGTCTGGGCTCGGCTCGAAAATTTACCTTCCATGACGTAGACAAGTTGTCCCACCTCCCCTTCTTCAATGATCATGGTGCCAGTCGGCTTCTTCACCGGATACATACACTCCACAATCTCCCTGATTTGAGATGAATCTAAATTCTTCATGAAATCATTCTCGAGGATGGCTCTCTTGATGATCTCTTTCGAACTGCAAAGAGAGGGAACGGAAACAACTGTCACTTTGGTAAAGGGTTGCTCAATCGTGCACGATGGCTCGTCGAAGTCTCCGAGAAAGACTGCAGTGTAAGAAGATGAACAAAGAAAATATAGATGAAGGATAACATAAGCTAGAATATGACTTATGTGATGACTTAGAAGATGACTTCTAAGATGTGGTTTGTTCGAGGAAATTTGACATAATGGTCAAAAGCAATGTCAAGTAGAGCTGTTTTGTTAAAGTTAAAGTTTGGGTTTATAGTCTGATATCAACAACAGTAGAGGTGTCATCCGACTTTACACACTTTAACCCCAGTGATAGCAGGAAGAATTAGGGAATCGTAGGTGCCAAACATTGGTTGCAATCTTTGCTTGTTTCCAAAGCAACGATACGAATTCGTGATTCATAACTCAACAGCTACAAAGCAATAGCTCATCAAACGCCAACGCAGGGAATGGGGTACCGCGTGTTTCTGGCCGTATCGAAGAGCCATCTACTGACAGGTATAGGTAAACGCACAGCTAGAAGCTTCTATGCTTGCCGAGGTTCAAGCTAGAGGATGCTGGATCAAGCATCAACTTCCGAGCAAACACAAAAGATGGAAGCACTCCGCGCTTCTCCTTTCCTTTGGCAACATCGCTACGGATGGTATTGGTGATAAAGAAGGTTCACTTTCGACCACACGTCATGTTTCCTGGGTTACACAGACAGAGCTGACATGTTCATCTTATGAACATGGCAGTGGTTATCTTGTCTTTCAAGAAATAATGGCACCAAAGGATTTGACTGCTGAGGATAGGCCTACAGCTTCGATGCTTGGACGGTGAGCTTATTGAATTGTGACTTCTTTGAATAACACAGAACCTGCAGTATAGGTAAGGACAATACAGGAATGTATGGTAAAGGCTCGGTTATACATTTTTGTTGGATTTTAGAGCATTGCCAGTAATCTATATTGGCCTTGGGGCATCAACTCTAATCCTCTTGTCCGATCCCACCATTTAATCGACTTGTAGAGTTCAGCAAGTTAGCAAGTTGATAATCGCTGCTAAAAGAGCGTTCACCCCGGAACCTGCGGAGCCATTACTTTGATAAACATGGACTTCCCATTATTCAATCCAATTCCGTAAATGATGCAAAAACGGCAACAGTAGCATGAAAGAAAAAGGTATTTTGAAGAATAAGTTCATGATGAAGAAAAGGAATGCTTTCCATAATAAGATTTAACCCATGGCACTGCTGATAAACTCCATCAACATTTAGAATCATGTCGAAATAGATTCTGAATCCCCTGGTATCAACTGCGCTTTCAGAGTGATTTTGTCGGCGTAACAGGAGCAAGTTGAAATCTGATGTGCTGCCGCCTTTTTTCTTCCTTTCAAGATATCATAACACGATTTAGTAGAAAGCAACAGTGAAAGATAATGAGGAAAAACATGAAAAACACACAAACAAGAAATTGAGAAAACTGAGCAGACAGGTAGACGAGATGTCTAATGGCAAGGGTTACCCTCTGATGGTGGCAGAACCTTACATATCAGTGTCCTAGACAGCATGTCCTGGTCATTAGCCGACCAAGGTTCTTCACTATAAACAGTTCTAGGATCAATATCAGCCTTTGTCTTTCGTCGGATTTCCTTTGAACTGATCATCCTGTGTCTTTACCGGGCGTTACAAAGAAGTTATTAGGGTTACCAACACTAATGGCGGTTTTTGTAGACCATATGTGCGGAGAAACATGTTGCTTAGGTTTGTTCACTGCTGGACAGAGCAACAACATAACTCACAAAGGTTTCGACCAGCGACTCCTGACAAAGCCTTCTCATTCTTTGCAGTAGGCTACATCGACATTTCACTTCAGTCTTCAGCCCTATGTGACCCGTGACAGCAAAACGAGTCGGAATGCGCACAGAAGAAGACCCAAGGTGCACCAACGGTTTGTTGATTTCAGGACTGTCTGCCCATTGTGAAATTTGACTTTGTCCTTTTCTGTAATTGTTGTCTGCATGGTGTCATCTTGGGCCTTCTTTCCGGCACATTCATACCCATTTTGCTGTCACCGATGTCAAACGGTCCCTCTTCCCTTTATTTCTGAATGTCTGCCACGGGATAGAATATTTTAATATTACATATGTTAAAATATGTTACACAGGAATTCACATTGAAGTTGTACTGTATCAAATGCGTATACGTACTCATACAGCACACACCCACACAAAGAATGTGGGACAACTGTTTTCGACTGGGCGGCGGATTTTCAACGGAATTTGATTTAGCTGCTAACATACACCTGATTCTGACAAAGACTGTTCTGGTATCTTCCATCCTCACACCCTTCTCAACGGCAATCCGCCTCCCAACTATACCTCGGATCAGAAAGCCTTTACAAATACGTTCCGAGGGAGTTTGTTCATGTCATGAGATTAGTAACAGCTCTTAGTCCGATGTACTCTATGACAATAAGCCAGCAAAGCCGAAACTCTGACGAGATATCATTTTTCAGCAATACTACGGTATAAAGCTTTGTATTGGTCTTTGAATTACATCCATGGCAGTCAAAACGCCTCGGCGACGACCCTTTGTACACCAATTTCTGAATAATTCCGTAGACTCTTCATACAACATATTAGGTAACTGTCAGATATTCAGGCATTTTCTACACCCCAAAGTATGGCTCTACCTTTGAATCGAAAGGACCAATGGTAGTAAGGCATTTTGATGACGTAGGCCTTTGTCTCTCATAATCAGGCCAAGAACAGCAAGTATTGACCAGAAGTTATGCAAGGCTATCAGTCCCACGTTGTCGCCAAAGCGTCCTATCCGATGAATTTTTAGCAAGTGTTTTGGGCTTCGATGGTTGAATTGATCAATTGACCATTGATAAATGGCTCTAGAGCATTGACTCTTGCAGTAGCCAAACAACTACCGAAAAAACACCAGAGCAAAAAAGACCGAATTGCATCCGAGAGTGTGCACCGTCAGCTCACGCACGCTGATTGATAATCCGGTACCGTACCATTAGATTAAATTTTCCACATCATCATTTTGCTTATTTCCCCTGTGAATTCCAAGTCTTCGACGGCATGGCATTACACGACAGAGTATCAGCTGCTGCCTAATGCAGGCTTACCAAGGGTTCAACGATACAGGGAGGACCCTCTGGCACTGTTTTCCCTTGCAAGGTCTCTGTCTATTTGTAACGTAAGAATGCCTTTCAGCAACCCTTGGTCAATAACTCCGTGCTCTATTCCGTATATTGATTACGGGCCTCAGAAATATCAATGTAGACTAGGATATCAGGAATACGCGAGCAATCAAAGCAGTTTCTGTTACTGCTTGGGTCATTGAATCGCTCACCAGGGTAAACGATTTATGAAGTGTTAGGTGGCAAGATAGACGAATCGCTCCAACAAGAAGCTATTAATCAAACACTTTGCAAGCTTTCTTGTGAGAAGGCTCGGCTGATGTATAAACATAATTACCAAAGAAGCTCATCATAGACTTCGACTTTCTCTAGCCATGTAACTACGACGAAAGTACATCTGACTACGTCCTCAGTGAACTTAGACAAACTTTAGGTACGGTAATATGATCCTGGCCGTCTTTGAATCCGCCACAAGGAAGGACGTGGCAGAGAGTTCTTGACACTGGCTCGAAGGAGAACTCAACTACCGTAATGGAATCGTTCCGAATGCCAGATTAGCACTCTAAATGCCCTCATGAGATGAAAGATGAGGAGTTGCTGGTTTGAAACAAAAGCTTCTTGTCCATGATTTCCTTTACTGCGATGGTTGAAATCCGGTTGGGAAGCACCGCGGAGCTGTTTCAGAGATTCTCTCGTTGATACCAATGTTTGATAACCGGCCATCTTCCCACACGTGACAGCAGAGGAAAAACAGAGCAACACGAGTAGATGGAAGCATTTCTTTGCCTACAGCGAAGAAGACTTGATAAAACACCTAACAGAAGGTTTTGCCGAAAAAGATATCCTCATTGACTGAGGTACATGTACATGTACACTCATGGCCAAAAATAAATGGACAGCAGTTTATCTTGAATATCTCCAAACCAATGGGGTAGAGAAAATTGGTCCCAACATATATAATAGTAAAATTAGTTGTAGAAAATTTGCTACTACATGTATATAAATCGCGACCAATTTTCTCTACCCCATTGGTTTGGAGATATTCAAGATAAACTGCTGTCCATTTAATTTTGGCTATGAGTGTACGTTCCGTGATGGCGGGCCTTCGAATTTCACCTGACAGGCTACTGATAGGCTACAGTATTACGTGAAGAATACATGTAGGTGAGGTAGTTTGACGGTAGACCAAAGTGAGACGCAGTGACTGAGTTAGTTCCCTGGCGTGTATTATGATATATTGAATTGGAATGCAAAACAGCACAACAAGATCGAACCCGAACCATCACCAGGTAGGCCTACTATGTACTCAAGTGGAGAGAACATCTGGTACAAGCTTACGATGGTCGGTGTAAGGCATTCCAGTGAGTGGAAAACAGCCATCAAAACACAAGGAAACTGAATGAAGCTGAAGCAATAAAACTGATGGAAATAAACAAAGGTTTGTAAGCAGAAGATCGTCTTCACTGCGCATGCTTCCTTTTGTCTCTTCTGCAGGGCGTTTCATAAAATATCCCCAGGACAACGCCTGCTCTGTTGCTCACAAACTGTTCAAGATGCCATTTTCTGCAACACCTTGTAAAAGGTGAAATGTTTCAGATTATGATACTTTCTCCAGTTTCATCGAAATTGAAATAATAAACTTATGATGATACGAATACGATTTCACGTCTATTTCACGCTAAGAAGTGGAATTGTATCCACAATATCATCTTACCAGCGTAATACGAGACATCTCCCGTTCCTGAAATTACCCTACTGCCGCGGAGCATACAATGACAGTGTTGGTGTCGAATACAATACAGTGTATATCATTACCGCTTCAAGAGGAAGAGATTACGTAAAATATAACAATGTCCTCTGATAATGTGATGGAGGAAGCAAACAAAACAGCTTGCCGACACAATAATCCCGTCAAACGGGAGAAAAATGCTGACAGCAGTAAAGTTCCGCGTTTAGGATTTCCCGATGTCTTTTTCTAACATGTCTAAACTCTGCTTAAAAAGTGGCATTGCTTGCGAGGAAGGCGTAGTCTTAACAGAGGTTGCGGTAAATGGAGCCCCATTTTTCCCGTATCGCCTCCAATAAGGAACGAAATCAAAATTGCAGTTGTAAGGTAACTCACACTGGCACTGTGGGATTTTGTTCCTCCAACATTATTACATCAAAAGCATAGGACTTCGTTTCGAAGCCATCAACAGCCTGCTGTGTGGTCAGCAATGTCAACCGTCACCAACAGGAGAAGCAATCGCCAATGCCAGATCTCTGTGTCCTTACAACTGCGATTTTGGTGTTATCACCGTGACGTCGTTCATGCCTTTCGTGCACCGGGGAAGTTCGTAAACGTGCAAAAATGTCCTGTGATTTGAAACCCAGTCCTCCCATTTTTGACGCATATATCGTCTGAGTAAGAGAGAACAGAGACCAATAACGTGTGATGTTGGCGTGTAATACCGCGTGTTCTGCTTCACAAATGTGCTTTACAATTTGATAAATAGTGATTCAATGCAGAACCAAAGATTTCAAAGAGTGTGCTTCCTCAGATAACTGACACCAATTTCTTCCGAATCACGAACAGTTCATAAGGTCTCGCGAATCCTTCTCTCTTCTCTGGCAGCCAAACAGCAGTCGCCGCATTCTTTATCTCAAATCACATCTCTGAGATGCAGTTCTTCTTCTGTGCCACCCGACATCAAAGGCAAAAGATGCCGGTGAAATTACTTGTCCTCAATGAACATTTTTAAGAGTTTCCTATGACATCACCGTGGAAAATATAGCGCCTATTCATGTTATATATAAAGACATACAATCCCGTTTTAACTTTATCATCCCCGCGAGTAACGCCACGAGTTAAACCAACATTAATTGACGTGATCAAGTCTTGGCGTATAAAGTGATGTCGGGTTTTCGTTTATAGCATCTGCCCTCAGATATTTCGACTGAAAAAAATTCTAACGGCTTTTTATAACTAATACTTCCTACATTGTTACAAATAGCGTTGCACGGTAAAAACGTATCGTACGTCTTTTAAATGAGCTCCTTGGAGTATTCGAAACGGTTGCCCAAGGGACCAGTGAAGTGCAAACCGAGGTCTGGTTGCAAAAGAAACGAATGGTATGGAACTAAAGGAAGTACACACACATACTTGTACATAAACCATTTATATCAATCACTATATCCTCAGTAAGTGACCGTAGCTCAGGTTATCGAAATGGTAGCTATAGCGTTACGCCTTCTTTAATGGCCAAATGGCAAATTAGAGGATGGTGTAAGATCAGTTTGCCAGGACGAAACGGCATAACCGACTGGTAATCTCTAGACCGATGTTAAAGCCTCACTGTATTGAATTTTACGGTATTTTTAAAGTGTTCGGAGAGTGCAGGTCAAGGTCTCATAACCTATGAAGGTCCCCAAAGTACTTGCCTGATGCGAATTTCAAAGAATCAAGCCGTAGTTTTCAGCACACATTGAAAAAACTGCAGGCAGATCTCTAATGTACATTGTATTCAGACAGAACACAGTACATTTTCCACTGCACTAACGTCGGAGGACGTAAGCACTTTCTGAATTCAATACAATGTGGCTTTAACTTTATCAAAAGTCGAACGATTTTGAAGCAACCAGTTCATACATGTTCTGTCGATGTCTAGGATGAACTAACAACCAGAAAATACCGTTATCACTGATAGTCCAATACAAACGTTGATGTACCAGTAAAACCGATATCGGCCATCTGGCTCGTCAATTCCAGAACCTGCACAGTATACATATACATGTATCAGCGGGAAGGTTATCGGCATCTTTTAATCTCAATTCCAAAGTCGATGACAGACTGACATGACCTAACGGAAAACAGTCGACCTGATGTCATATTATTTGAAAACATTGGGAAGACTAAATCATGTTGTTGGGATCGGGATATAACGTTATAAAAGGAAGTGAAATCTGATGCTCTTTAATTGATTCCATCAACCCTGAAGACCTATGACAGTGTATGGCAATATTACATGAAACCTCAGCAAAAGCAGCAATCGTGGTAGTGAAAACATACAAGTCTAGGTCAGGCCCACTGACATTTTTGCATCAACGACCACTCGTCCTCCTCGGGTCAGGGAAAAGGAAGAGTCGAACTGGGAATTGCTGATGATGCCAACTCAGTTGTGCAGAGTTTTAGGGCCGGATGAAGGATGTACCCCTGCATTCTTTCTTATAAAGCCAGCAGCACACCAGGCGATATATCGCAAGGGATCTGATTGCCACCGATCTTCTCGCCAGCCACCGCAGACCTGGCGACATCAGTTTTGGTATATTGTTTGATAATGGGCGAGTATCACTGATAAGAAGATTCCACGCATCGCTGTCCAGCCACACCTGGCGTCAACAGCCGATTTTGCTCGGTGGCGATCCGGGGTAGCCGCATAGAAACTCCGCTAGTGCTTCGACAGCCTATCGGTGTTAAAATGCACGGAAAAATGTACAGCACTATCGGCGGCAGATGGGCTCCGCTAGCGCTAGCGGAGTTTCTATGCGGCCACCCCTGATCGCTTGCGATATCGCCTGGTGTGCTGCTGGCTTTAGAGAAAGAATCTGATAATATCTCTCAACGAGAAGAACATTTTACAAAAGTCTTCAATAAACATCGACATCTGCAGGTCGTATCCTTGCCATAACCAACTGAAGCTTGGAATAACAAAAAAGCTGTTCTGCCTTCATCAAGAGCACTTGGAGGTGCATTCACACTAAGAGTACAAACATGTTAAAATCCATTAGTTAATCATTCCACTTAAAACATCTCGAGATTTCTCTAGTCGCGATAAAAGCGAAGTAATCGACCTACGGACGCCCTCGACCATCTTTCAATTAACTAGCCGCTGTTTTGACTTCATTTTGTTGCCGTTACAAAACGAAGGAGGGTTAGAGGAAAAGTGCATGACAGTTCGAAGACGGATTAAGATGCATGGCTGCGGAAATCAACGACTCTAGACTTGTATCTTTCCTAATTCGAAGAAAATTTTTCACGGGGAGAATTTTTCATGTCAGGCACGTCGGGCTACTGTTGTCGTGACTGCCGAAGAGGTTATAGCTCCCCACAAATCAAGGGGAAGAGCAATCGGCCACAACAACACAACTCAGGACCACGATGCTTAATGTATAGTCTTATCTTTGCTTTTCATCTATCATGCTGGATCGTTACAGAAATGTTTGCTGTAACCAAGGAGGTTTGTTTTTAATATAGACAGGAAGTACAGCATGTAAAAAAGTTCGGTGAAGAAAGGAAGGCAGTAGACTGAACGCTAAAGACCAACGGCTGGCTCAAAGGTAGGGAAGCATTAAGTCAGGCCCGTTCTCAGGAGACAGACAGGAGGTAACACTGAACAATATAAATAGGAAAGAGCTGAAACTGTCTGCCTCTTTCACTCTTTCAGTTGTGGTTATGAAGTTGTTGTTACCGGCAAATTGACAGTGTGTGTACAGGACAAAGAAGATGATCTTTTTGACAGGTTGCCACGCAGAAGGAACTTCAATCTCGGAGAATACATGTACGTACGGTAACTCACAATGTTTGCCAACTGCTGGTTAGTTCAGCTCGTTCACTGCATGTGCAGTTTGCAGACTAGACATCGTGACGTTCANACTAGTAGTCCAGCCGAGGAGGGGAGGAGGTGATAAGTCATTTCTTTGTGTTGGTTGAGGGGGAGGCGGTCAGAGTGAGTTGTCTTTGTCGGCTGTCGTCCAAATTTCTCAATCATTATTACTTCCAATCCTTCATCGCTCTTCCTCACCGAACGTTGTTGATCATTCACGGATCAGGATACCGAGGTAGTCACGCGGCCACAAAACGATTTCAATTGGCAGAAATGTGTCTGGATTCACCATGCAATGTCGGCCAACCACTGCACGGTGGCCAACCAAACTACTCCCCTGTTCACCCTAAAGCTAGGAATCCACCGCTGATTTTCTGCGTTGCGACTTGCTTTGCAACCTGCTACTTGCGACTGAATACGATCGCAAGGAACTGATACCAGTCGCCGACCGATTGCGGACTGAAATTGACCACATCTTTGCCATTGGTGGAGATCACGTCTAGCAAGTCCACTACGGCGATTGAGAGCCCAGTTGCAAAGCAAGTCGCGTTCCTAGCTTTAGATGCGAAAAAAATGAGTAGTCCACCGAATGGCCATCACTTCCTTGTCGAGGTTAAATGCCTACCATCTTAGTTATGGAGTGCTCGGTCAACCCGGGAGAGGACGTGCGCTGTCCACTCCGAATCGACTTATAAACAGACACTTATCAATAAGATTGAGAGCTGCTTGATCACGGCCGATCACACATAGTTGTATTGGGACAGAGTCGAGAGGAAAGTGAGGCTGCTTGCAGTTTTACACATAGATAATGGGATATTGCAATCAAAAAGGCATCAAACTGAGCAGATTTACGTCTGACAGCATTTTCTACCCTTGGTACTCCAGACAGATTATCACCTTCGTGCTCGACCCTATAGAGGCTATGCACGTGACGTCATCAGCGAGGTGACGCCATGTTGGATGGAACGTTGTGACATGCTGACGCAGTGCATCTGACCACGTGCTCCGTCCATTTTCCACCCATTGATGACGTCATTTGATGACGTCAGTGCATAGCCTCTATAGCATTCTTTATTTGATCACAAAGTCATGCCCATTAAGTTGGGTCAGACAGGCAGGAAAGTGCTGCACGAGACAATGTTCCGATAAAGGTTGAGACAGCCTCAGAAAGAAATCTCTGCAATGAGTATCGATTTCTTTTTATTTAATCCTTTTGTATGCGGGATGATGTATCAGCAGAACAAGCAATGCCTTTGTGAAGTCCTCATCAAACGATTCTATGTCATATAATTGATAATGTTGTAAAAAAGGGCATCATTTCAGTGGTGAATCAAAGGCTTTTTGACAACGGTAGGCGACATAGGAATACCTTCCTTTTGCACGAACGTGAGTGGAAGGATTTCTTCACCTTTTCATAGTCATCAAGTTTCTCTGCGTTGTTGTCGCCTTAGGAAGATTACGCTACGTTACTGAGGCAATGCAAGCTGAGTTGACAAATGCGCATGGTAGAAAGTTTTAAAAGCTTCACCCGGGGGACCAGGTCTTCCTCATAATGGATAAATGAAGGGGAGACGGTTAGCTGAAGGGATTTATTGGATGGTAGTGTGGATGTCAGGTTCAAGAAACAGGATGAGGCTACGGGCCTGAAAGATACCTGATGCCGTCACCTTGTTATCTTACCATGGTTACGGGTTACAGACATAAGGAGAAGCTGGAGATAGGCATGGAAGGCGAGATGTCCTGGCTCTTTGCTGACTTCAAGTCGATCATTTGGTGTGTGGTTAGCAGAACTGCCCACGAACTTTCTAACTGAACGAATTGGACCCTGAAATTCTACTTACTTCATTTCTCTGTGTCATACCACTAGTACATAATGAGGTTTGAACTTGCGATGGCATTTCCATTACTTTGAAAGTACGCCATGTCTGGTTGACAAACCAATCGATAGGGGGCCTACAACTGCCATAACCAATTTCTGATAACATGAATGTATCTACTTCTGAGATACCAAATGAGTTAGGCAAGCCAGGAAATACCTATGTACACGTACATGTATTAAACACTGAGAGTTAAGCAGCTGTACACCAGATATGTGATTAGGAAAAAAATGTAAAGCAAAAAAATCTGCCGGGTGGATCTAAGGCAGATGAAATGGTTAGGGGATGGCCTTCTCCGCGACTCGAACTTGGCAGACAGCGGTTAGCACACCACACCACATTTTGCAGGTCTGAAAGTTACACAGCATAATGAGTTAAGGCACTAAAATCTACTAAATGACTCGTTAAGTCGTTCGGTAGAGGTGAACAGATACCTGTCTGGTTTTGGCACGTATTCTATCCGGTAGCCATCGCTGAAACAAGGAGGAAAGAGTTGTAAATGGAAAGTATCTTGGAGATAACGATTTCTATGAATTATAATTCAATGGAGAGATGGGAAATGAGCTAAGGTCCTCAGTTCTGACCTCAGTCGTAACGTCAACGTAACTAAAAATCGCCCTCCCTGAAAAGTCAAACTAACAGACTGATCAAGTGAGACTTCGGGCACTAAAATGATAGATTATCAACTCAACAGATGGGTTTTTTCGACCTTAATGACTATCTGATTAGAGAATATGAGATCTTTTTGCCCTACAAAATTGGGTAAGAAAAGAACTTTGAAAATGTCGGCCAAGAAAACTGACGACTTCTGACTTCCGTATCGGCATTGAATAAGTCGGCCAAATATACTCGTAGAAATTCGGCCTCCGTATCGGCAGTTCATGCATGCCATTCTCAAATGACTGGTAACAGATGACATGAAGTACGCGGCAGTTTCCGTACCCGGTTTCCGTATCAAATCTACGATTACAACGCGGCGGTATCAAGTTGTGTCAGCGATCTCCCACGTCAAGAAGCTTGATCAGGTTCGCTGATCGAATGTCGAGTAGGAAAACGTGGAATGCGACCAAGAAACAACGGCTGAGGAGACCCATGAGGTAATCAGTGGTCCCTCTGTCACTTGTGCGGGGACCAAGGGAGCGAGCGCTATAGATCGAATACGAATTAGCTAGCAGCCATCTTGTCAAGAATTAGGTCATCACTATGGGAATTCCCTTCAAGAGTGACAGATGATTGGTTCTCCCATCCCCAGTGGGGGGAACCCCCATGACGATGACCTAATTTTGGCAAGAATGGCGCACTGCTACGTGAAATTCATCTATTCTCAGGATGGGCAGACCAATATGTCATCGAACTCATTCATGTTGCAATTTCACGACGAGAGAAACACGCTTTTGGGAAAGAAGTGCAAAACATATCATTAGGGATAGATACCAGCGTACTTGGACTGGGTTGGGTTTGCAATTTCCTGTACGAAGCCTCCCTGGGGGTAGGATCAGCGTGCGTGGTGCATGCCCCAATCTAGTGATCGGATGTCAGCCAATCTCTGGGCAACATACATCACGAAACATTCAATCTGAACATTATCAACTCTATATCGACACGTTGTGCATGTTTTGGTGTTTAGATGTTTTCCAACTGTAAATCGACAGGAATAACCGCACGGCTGTCAAACTTGCGCAGCTTAGCATCTTAAAAAGCGGAAAATGTCAGCTTGCCAAATAATGTAAAAGTCGCCAAGATATAATGGGAGTCATGAAAAACACGACTTTGTGAAATGTCATCAGGGTATTGCTTGCGGTCTCATAACATCACATCTACATTTGTAATAACTAGATACACTGTATATGTTACATCATATACACATATCGCTAGATACTGTATGGATATCTCTTTCTATCTGGATGCACCCCAGGTCTTGATTTTCAGAATCTTGAATGAGTAGTGTTGTTGTCGCGGGTCGTGCTCTTTTCGGGTGAGGGTGGGGCGGGGTGCATGAAGCTCACGAGGTGTATGGGTATAGCTGTGGTGTGGAGGGTGCGTGCCTCAGCCTGTGGGGTCATCCCAACACCAGGTAGAGACGAAAGAAGCAATTTGTGTGGTCACAGAGATGGAACGATGAAAGTTCATCGTCGACAGTTTGTGCAGCTACATGTACGAGTCGTTGCTGCGTACGAGATTTCCCGACAGCAAAGCCTTCGAGAACAAGTCGGTAGCGTGGCCGAGCGGTCTAAGGCGCTGGTTTAAGGCACCAGTCTCTTCGGAGGCGTGGGTTCGAATCCCACCGCTGCCAGGAACATTTTTCTTCAATTTTTATCACCTTCCACCAAGAAAGGGGCGAACTCGGCTTGCCACCAATGCGAGTATACATCAAGGTGTCAACTGCAGGTGTATCCGGATTATATAAAGAATGTTCTTTTTGTCAGTCAGTGGTACGTTTCTCGCGTTACTAAGGAGTCGACACAACAGATGCCACCGACAAGGATCAAGTGAACGATAGGTAATTATCCAACCTGACAAAAGAAGGGATCCACATCAGGCTATCAGCGGGAACTCGGAAGGTTGGGCGTGGCCTCAGGCGGCTGTCGATGAGAGACATCTCTCGCTAGAGTTACCTCTCAATGGGCCATTCACCGTTGGTTGATACCAATCTCACAAACGAGTTTCAGCGGCTGAGCTTCCCATTGAGAACGTGTGCCGAGGCAACCTATGCCGCATGAAGGGCCTCCTTCAGCTTGTTGCTGATCATTCTTGAGAGAACTGAAGACAATGATGAGGGCCGCATGGCATTTACATTACGGAGACTCAACTTGAACTTTACTGAGAGGATCCTAGACGAAGAAAACTCCCATAATGCAGAAGCAACTTTATCGGATATTACTGGGGTTGACTAAACGAGTCGTGGTCGTTCGGTGAAAATCAATTATAGAATGACTTCGAATTCCAAATTCCACGAGTAGATAGGTCCGATGAATTCCCATAGGAGTTAGGAGTCCAAGCCTAGCTCAGTTATGAAGTGTATGATAATTATATCGATAGACACCGTGCACCCATTACGCAGCCACAAGGCTTTGCGCAATTAGTAGATATACCATGAAATACTGTAGGTAATAGATATAAAAGCTTATTCTTTCAGCAAACTGCACGTATAACACCGATAAATCAGTCTGTAATGTTAATCAAATAGTATCAGATCTAGGTATGAAGAAATGTTGGTATGTACCTGATGGTGCAAAAGAATGGTTCACGGCCTGTTCTGACTCGAAAAAATTGTTCGAGAGAGGTGATCAAGTGAATGTAAATAGTACTTCACCATATTGGAGTAATACACGGAAGCCAATGATACACCCGAATCCGAGAATACACGTGACCCAGAATGATACACACGAACCTAAGAGTACACGTGATCCCCAAAGATACACGGCGATCCCACTACGAGTCAGTGTGGCTCACGTGGGACAAGAAAACGCGGGGGTCACGTTAGAGAAATCACCATGCATTTTAATTCGGACCAACTATCACCTGCAAACTTCTTCAGCTTCTGAAGTCTTCGCCAGCCAGCGGCTCAGTATCGACCACACAATAGCCAAGGTTCGTGTGGACTTAGGCCTACCGCCATGTGTGGCCTGAACTGCTACTTTAATCATGCTAACGTTTTATGCCTTTACAAGAACCGAACCTTCTCAAAACATGCTAAGAAAAAGAAGACTTGTTTGAATCACCATGAAGTGGTTTATAAACGTGAAAAAGATAGAATTAATGCTCTGGATGAACTGATTTATTGAGAAATACGAAGAACATGTTATCAGGAGAAGGTAGTGGGTCGTTATCCAAGGCGGGCNGAGGACCGGCAATCGAGGAGGAGGACTAATAATCGAGGAGGACCGGCAATCGAGGAGGAGGACCGGCAATCGAGGAGGAGGACCGGCAATCGAGGAGGAGGGCCGGCAATCGAGGAGGAGGACCGGCAGTCGAGGAGGAAGACCCCAGCAGTCGAGGAGGTTATAAACAACCAAACACTGAGTCCACTCCTGACGTCACCATGTGACCACTGTCGCCGCCAGGCTTGTTTTCATATTGAATCATGTCAGTTTCATCATACAATGATAGAGATGTCGACCAATGAAAATGTGCAGGTGGTGGTTCCATCAAATTAACCTTTAAGTATTTGTAATACTTCCAAGAATTAATTAACGAACTGACGTCTCCTCGCTGCATATCGCAGCAGACGTGTGAAAGAAAGCACCTGTTAATTGGTCACTCCACCTTTTAGTGTGGCGATGGGGAGAAACATAATTGGTTTCATTGACATCCAATTAGTGGCGATACTTGACCAGGGACCTTTAACCAAATGGAAAATGCATTGAGTTAATGGTACCATTAGCTTAAAGTCACTTTATGAAACAGGCCCCAGTACTGGAATTATATACCGTTAGATTAAAACAACAGGCCAACACGACAGCCCCGAGAAAGAGTTCTGGTGCATCTTGAATTTTCAAATTTCCACTTCGTATCTACATGACTATACGAAGTGGAAACGAAAAATAAATTTCAAAGTTTAAAATACACTGTAACTCTATCGGTCTAACGTCATACGCTAAAAGACGCTCTTGCAGCAGGCGATATTTGTGGTAAAAACCATTTCCAGAAATACATTAGGTCCAGGAAATGAAGTTGAATTTCGTATTTCGTACTTCGTGGTTCGTCAGATTTGCGAAACCTCACTAATATCGTTAAACCCCAATGATGTATAAGGTAGCGTGGCCGAGCGGTCTAAGGCGCTGGTTTAAGGCACCAGTCTCTTCGGAGGCGTGGGTTCGAATCCCACCGCTGCCAGCTTTTTTTTCTCCAACGCCAACACCAGTGAGCCATGAAGGCATGGGTTCATTAGGTGGTCTTTGGAGGAATTATACTGTATAATTCCTCCAAGGGTGGTCAAAGACTGCTGCCTTCCAATCAATTTTCATCACATTTTGGAGATGTTACAAATCTTGCAGCTTAAGAAAAGAAAGTCATTGCATTGTTTTGCTCTAAAAACTTGTTTTTGCTTGGTTGTGGAGCCGTCTGGAAGAGGGGGCTTAAAAATACATCAACAACACTGACGGAAAGAACCTCCACATTTCCAAATAACTGGGAACATCACTCGTTAAGCTTCATCGTTTTACGCAGAAAGTAACTGCTTGTTTAACGTTACTTGTTTGAGGAGAAGCAATCACCAATTCCATTCACTTGGAACAGGTGAGGAGTTCATTGAGCCAGGAGTAGGAAGAGGAATGTACAAGTACACAAGGGTAATGAGAGTACGGGAGAGGTATTCCCGGAAACACGTGATATCAACATGACTAGACAGTAAAGAAAATACTCTGAACTGACGATGAATGCAAGTTCCCTGTACCTTCCTAGAAAGTGTTGTGGACAAGCAAAACACTGAGGAAATTTGAGTGGAAGCTGGGCATGGCCATCAAAGGCAAAGGCCTTGTAGAGAACCAATGAGCTCGTCTTGGTCCTCAGGCCCTTTGCTTTGTTCATGAAAGACGCTGAAGTTCACCCAACGACGAAGTGACGGGCCACAACAAACAAGAGAATGGTAGAAACATAGGACGGGCCACAAACAAGAGAATGGTAGAAACATAGGACGGACCACAATAGAGAATGGCAGAAACATAGGACGGACCACAAACAAGAGAATGGTAGAAACATATGACGGACCACAAACAAGAGAATGGTAGAAACATTAGGACGGACCACAAACAAAATGGTAGAAACATACCGCTGTGACTTCGGCACCTTCTTGACAGTCAACTGGAGTTCCTGCGGAGAAAGAAACCTGGCAGGCTCTGCTGATATAGCGCACCGTTTCGTCCTTTGCTGCTGAAACATCCGCTGGTGGTCGCGGGCAGGTTTCAGAATCGACCGGTACTTATCCAACTCTGTTTGTAACTTCTGGATCAACGTGTCCTTCTCATCCAACTCCACTTCCAGTTCGTCAATCAGTTCATCCCTCTGACGGAGTTCCTCTATTTTCTGCTGTAAAGCCAGCTGAAGATCACGTAAAGTTCCCATGTTGACAACTCTAACTCAACAATCCACTGAAGAATCAATGTATTCTTTCTACTATCACAACACGTGCTTTGAATTCATCTCACCGTCCATTACAGCGCACGCTATCAATCTAGACAGTCATCGCGAGAGCAGTTCGTATTTTATACCAATCCTGTTGGTCTGTTTCCACGGAACTCTCTCGATAGCGGAGGTCGGGAATTCCTTGGGAAGTCCTCCGCGCGATAGGGGATTACGATCGGGAGAGTTACCTGAGGCAGTAATGGGCAAACGATCTCTCTAACTCAATTGTAATGGCAACAACTATGAACACTCCGGTATCACGAGAAAGGTAGATTGATATTGCCATTTGTGAGTGCTGCTGTGAAAATATAGTATTCATACCGGGTTTGTGAAATGAAACAACTGGCAGACAACGCCTATAGATGATAAATCAAATGAAAAGGCAAACACATAAATATTTATCTGAAGATGTGATNCTCTAACTCAACAATCCACTGAAGAATCAATGTATTCTTTCTACTATCACAACACGTGCTTTGAATTCATCTCACCGTCCATTACAGCGCACGCTATCAATCTAGACAGTCATCGCGAGAGCAGTTCGTATTTTATACCAATCCTGTTGGTCTGTTTCCACGGAACTCTCTCGATAGCGGAGGTCGGGAATTCCTTGGGAAGTCCTCCGCGCGATAGGGGATTACGATCGGGAGAGTTACCTGAGGCAGTAATGGGCAAACGATCTCTCTAACTCAATTGTAATGGCAACAACTGGATATGAACACTCTGGTATCAAGAGAAGGTAGATTGATATTGCCATTTGTGAGTGCTGCTGTGAAAATATAGTATTCATACCGGGTTTGTGAAATGAAACAACTGGCAGACAACGCCTAGATGATAAATCAAATGAAAAGGCAAACACATAAATATTTATCTGAAGATGTGATATCGGTGGTAGTTTCTTCTTTGCTTTTTGAGTCAGAATAATACGTCCTGAAATACCCAACGTTTCTATCAACTCGTAACAAAGGGATCATCCCAAATCACTCGGAAGAATGGCGCCATCGGGTTTTTTCTTAGCAGCATCAGATTTATTGCTGTCAATCAGACGTTTATAAGTAATTGGCCAACTGGGCTCAGATAAATTGTCTCGGGGCTCTCATCTGCCGAGTGTTGCTAACACTTCGATCCTCTCTCGACAAGAGATCTCCGAGTAGTAAACTAAGATTAACGAGAAAGCTTTCTTCGGGGATTTGCATCAAGCAGATTCTGTGTTTTGAATGTGCAGACATTGCTGGGAGAGAGCATCCCATTCATGGTACTGACTGAACAATGGTTTTGGGAAGGTTTGATTGGACATACTGAAACATCAACACCGTTCAAGGTTGAGAAACTGGGAACGGACGTCGCCATCGTCCGAACTTCTTTATAGCGAATCTCTGGGGCAGGCCTGGAGCCCGTCGTTCGGCCTGGCGTTCCCCATTCTGCATCCATCTTTTGTGCTTATGTTAGACTTACAGGGTCTACCACTTGTAGCTAGCTTGTCAACATCTAACATGGACTCCACACTGGCGAATAGATCGGCACTGCTTCCCGACCTCATCACGAACACGCACAGCGCAGAAAAAGCAGAACAGGGCGAGACGGGCTGGTCATCTATCGCCTCCTCTGGTGGTGAGGGATGGGGAGGAAGACCCACAGGATAAAAAACAGCACAATCCCAACCGGGAGGATGAGGGATGAGGCAGGGTGACCCTCAGGTTGATGAATCACTTGTAAATAAGTAACGCTAGGTTTTATGCACATCGGCATTCTCGTCGCCAGCATCCTTTCGTGATTTAGTGGTGTTCCGTATTCCCATTGAAAGCCAGCGTCGATGGCCAGAGATGTGCCATCGGTCACGTAAATGACCAACGGCGGACTTGAAAAAAGGAACAACCCCAAATGTGTTTTTGATACGATAAAAGCCCCAACTCCCCATTGATGGTCTCCGCATTATTTCACCAAATTACCTCTTGTTATAGAAGAAAAAAGACTCATTATCCTCAAAGCTCCTGGACAAGATAGGAAAGCCGTGGTCGGATGATGACTGCTCCATCCACTTTGTTGGTCTATTATAGGTTACGTCACGTAACTGTGTAACAGACAAAGCTATTAACTAGGATTGTCGTTGATAAGATTGTAACAGAGTGAGTGGAATCGGTCAAGGTGTCCAAACCAGACATATCGACAACATGGTTTTCAAAACCACGCCGCACTTCGCAACAAAACCGACACAAAACGTCAGTGGATTATCTCAGGTGTGAATCATTACCCTGCTATGTCACCAACATCGCGATTCATCGCTGCAACAACACCACTCCTCGCGGCATTATCCGCCTGTCTTTTACACCGTCCGCCTGAGGAAAAGTCTGCCACAAGTGGCTCGATGCCTTCTCATTCATTACATCAAGTTGCAGCCTCGGGAGTGGAGGTAAATGCACCGATTTTTCATGTCATAAGAGATAACCAGCCGCGGAAGGACATGAACGCGAGTGGGATGTTTTTGGACGAGGTGAAAGCTGCTGAGGGTAGAACTAGACGTACCAGCTGAGACTGGTTCCAGATCCCGCCGCTAGGGTTATGACACGAGCCCTGGCGGTGCGATCGGGAACCACTCTATAGAAATTGGTCTATTAATGCTACGATTAAACAAAAGACCAACATTTCATCTTACTGTTCTCAAACTTTTTTTACATTCCTAATGGCCTCCTTGCCAATGACGTAGTAGCTCATTCATGACGTCATCAGTAGAAGAAGTGGTAACATTCTGTGAAGTTTTTTAACAACATTAGCAACACTGACGCAACAGCACGAGTAAAGATGTTTCGTTTAGTCGTGACAATTCCGAACATATTTTAGTGGTTGAAAAAGTTACCAAATCTCCGGGTTACGGATATGCAAGGCCTAAAGACGATGGTAAATTTAACCCCCGTTGCCAAGGAACACACCTACAGTTAAGCCCAACGACCTTAGCTGTTTACCAACCATATTCCTCCCTTCCCATTTCTTCAGTAATTTCAGGGTTGACGGCAGTTTTAGTCACTATGGTAAAGGGCCGTAACTATGGATTTTCATTTTCGGATATTTATATTGATGACAGTAAAGAAATGATAATATAGTCCAAATATTGAATGGTAGCTTTGTGTACCGCCAGTGGCAAGGCCTTGGAAAGCTTCTTGCTCAAACAGCCTCTACGTAGTGAATCATGCATTGTGAAAGTAACACACATCAAAAAGGTGATCTAGACTGATAAATAGCTCCATCACAGCCATGTGCTATCAATATGTAAATACCCCCTATAGGCTAGTAGTTAAGCTATATCAATGATAACATTGCCTAGAACGTACAGTATAGTCTAGACATCCATGAATTTCATTAGGAATAGCATTTAAGTTTTATAAATTGGCCAAGGTTTTTGATTCTGCCAACAGTTATATGAACATCGACAAAAGATCGGATTTTTATCACCCACACCCAAACCATTCGGACAGCGCCATTCCAAAGCATCTTTCCATCTGCCCATAGTGACATAACATTACTAAAGCCATTACTCTGACATCTTGATGGTCCTATTACATACATTTATTACTATTTGATGTCATTTTTAGCTCTATTTACATAAGTATTCCATTCTCCTAGACGTCAACTCAAATCGCCATTCACCTCATCGGGAGCACCACTTGCCGTAATTGACGACAGAACCAATACTATCTAAAAGAACTCGATTTATTAAAGAAATTGCCCCCTCCGTCGGTTCGCATCATCGTTCGGCCAACTCGGAAGAAATCATCCGTAGACGTACCTTAAGGACGTTCAATAAATAACCTTATTTCAATCAATGACTCGAGAAAATGGAAAATGACTCAGAGGTTTCTGAGACTAAGGTGCCAGACGCTTGTGGTGCCATCCAATTATATTCTTAACGTCAATGAAAAGTACCGTCATCCCTCCAGCATTACATAGTATACACTAAAACCGCTGTCATATTATTATAGTCTATCAGAATGGGAGATTTCCAAAAGCGTAAACGTTCGGAGCCAATGCAGCTTCCGCCAAGCCCCCAAAACGCCAACGCGAACGCCAATCCCATTGTTTGATGCACGAAGAGAGCACCGAACGAAGGATACGTACCCGTTGGAGGCTTTGCTAAAACTCTCTAATGATTCGTCCTTACCCCCCTTGATCAATCCAGACGTACTCCAAAGAAAAGACACCTGTATTTTTTCTTCATGTAAACATAACATGCTCGGGGGGTCGGACATCGTTAGAATTCAACTACCATCAGCTGCGCAACAGATGAAGGAAGGACATCGGGCCCTCAGCCCTCATAACGCGGAAAACGTTTTTGATCTCCCCTCTATTCTTTACATACGCCGGTATCTGGTCTAATTGATATTCATGTGGGCAATTAAAGGACCGCGATAGATCAGTTTACGATTGATATAAGCGACATAAACAGTAACGAATGATCAGCCAATCACAACACGACGCTGGCGACATCACGTGACATTTTGATCAGTTTGACAACATGCAGCTGGAAATTTGTTTATTTCACAGCAAAAACGTACAAACACCAGTCTGGGCAACATTTGTGAAGGTAGTAGAAGAAAAAGCTAGTGATGAAACTGCTGTGAGATAGTGGATGGCGAAGCAACTGTTTTTTTTCTGTGGTTCTCAAAAATAGTAGAAAGGAGACCAGCGCGAGCATGCGCAGCACCAAAAAGGATAACCTTAGAACCTCTCCGCTGCATTGATGCTTCTAAGGTATCTGATGCAATCTGCTCAGCCATAAAGAAGCTCATCTCTGTTTGATGTGTCCAGCTGACCATGCAAAGACCCGACGAGGGGTGTACCCTCAGAGGCAAGTCAATAGCTCACGGTCATCTCTTAGAAAAAAGGCATGCGATCGACAATCTCACGTCGTAGAGCGCACAGGGCATCAAGATTGGATCAGAGACGAGGTAAAGGGGACAGCACCGTATACCAGCACCACCGAGAAATTGCCCTTGTATTCTAAACAAAGGCTTTGTTTTCCATGACGCCACCCTCGGAAAGGGTATAGACCTAGGGCCGATTTATTATATAGACGTTTGTTGGTTCCATCAAAAATAGATAGGCGTGCGAAAAATGTAAAACAAAATTTTTCACCAAAAAGACCCCGTTTTCTAAGCTCTGTATAGCGCTTACTATCCAACAAAACAGGGCTTTTGGGCGAAAATTTAGTTGTACACTTTTCGCATGCCTATCTATTTTTGGTGGAACCAATGGTTAGCTTAGCAAACGTCTATTAAATCGGCCCCTAGATCGGAGATTGACGGTACTTAGTTGAAGAGAGAGAAGTTCAGAAGAACTGATGTGGTTGAAGGATGATTGCAGTAAAAGGGAATGATCATGCGCTAACCCCAACCACCGGGGAGAAAATGACCATTCTATTCGGATAGGCACCAGAACGATACCTACGCCATCTGATGGCTGATAGAGGTACTTATGCTCACAGCTCCTGAGGCCGCAACCAGATGGTGAAAGTATCTGCTGCATCGAAGTAAAAGGGAAGTAAGTAGAATTTCCAATAGATGGACACACCATTCTTTCTATCGTAAGTTCGGGCAATCTGTAATCTGCATAGTCAGAACTAGGCCTGTGCTTCCAACATTGTCAATAGTCAGAACTAGGCCTGTGCTTCCAACATTGTCAATAGTCAGAACTAGGCCTGTGCTTCCAACATTGTCAATGCAAATAGTGGACTGCTAACTGAAATATAGAATTGCAATTTCAATAGAAATTTTCCAACTCAATTCATTTTCAAGCACCCCAATCTCAGTTGAGTCAACAACTATGAACAACTTCTCAAGAATTGCAACTAACAGAAGACAGCCCTACTGAAAGTGTAAGTATGCACAGGTCATTGAGGCCCAAAATGAAAGCCGCGTGACAAAGTAGCCAGCGAAGCATTGCATGGAACCGTTGTTGTGTCAAGTCTTTGCACTTGATACCATGTCATCTCTGTCAACAAGAGCTTTAGATGTCTTTATAATGAAGTGCTAACAAACCTAATAATAGTTTGCCATTGACAGGTACAAACCCCTAACCTAAATTGATAGAATTCCCGACTATAGGCCTGTATCAATCTACTCAATGGTGTGATATTCAGGTTGGTCCACTTTCCAACTCACTTTTCGAACTCAATCGATCGGCCTTCCTTGTAAGTGTTGTGTACAATCATGAGAACTTACTAAGATAAATGCCCAATTTAATCGCCCGCATTGTTTTAACAAGACTGAACTCCGAATAATCGGGCCACCGCAGTACAAATATCGGTAATCAATGCAAGAAATAGATCTGGACCGGGGAATGCAAATCGTGTGTGCAACACGATACGTCGACCTGAGACAATCGCCATTACAGCTGGTGACAAGTGGAACTTGACTAAAGCCTGCAGGTTCGAAATGCACGGGCGATTGAAGCGAATGGCATCGAGATACGATCATCCCATATCATACCGCCCCGCCCCCCGGCCTTCCCCTTTCTCCTTTATACCGTACACTCGTAGCCAAAAGGTTGTTTAGGGGTTCTTTGTGCCTCACCAGAGGAACCCCAAGGGTTGCATACAGAATCTTTCTGTCGCCGAAGAACCCATAAAGGTTCCAGATAGAGCCCTTTTCTGATGGAAAGGTTCTATGTGGAACCTCTAAGGGTTCTTAAACAAATCGAGGGTTCTTAAATCAGAGGGTTCTCCTGGTGTGGCACGAAAGAACCTTTTCGGCTAAGAGTGTACCCACAGCCAATGAACCCAAAACAATCACAATCGCAAATTTTGGTTACTTAGACCTGAAAATGAGTAAGAAAATACCAAAAAGGTTTAGTCATGGGGGATGTGGACCCCTCCTAGTCCATGGACTAATTGCTGAGCGACCTGACCTAGACAGAGAGAGAGAGTTCAGATCAAAATGTAGAAAAAAAGAACCTTATCAACCAATCCCGCACGTCACAAAGTCATGACGTCACTACTTTTTGAGTCTGCTTATGGTCTTCGTCATTTGATAAATAAAAAACACCTAAATCTAGATCCTAGTATAAACCCACGCAAAACTGACAAGTACGATTGATATCCGCTCTTCATTGAGTAGTGTATATTATTTTCAAGGCGTCAAAAGTGGTTTCTCGGAGGCCTATACCACCACCAGTTGAACGAGTTGATCTGATTTTCAAGTGCAGTTCATGTGATTCTACACATAGGCCTAACCTTACTCTCACTTATCGGAATCAATATTGACATAATTCGTGTAAATTTGTGCAAGTGATTACGACTTTAACAACTATGATACTACATCAGATAGGCAGTACATGACTGCTAGATTTACTTCTTGGAAGACAGTAGTAGATCTCTCGCAGTCTCGTAGCGAAGGTTCATGTAATGTAGATCGCATGAATGGTTGATTTCTGTGTCGAAGGCAAGCAAACCCCTACCATTCTTTACTTGATTTTAATCACAACTGCGCCAGTTTTTCACCCATACATGTACCTCATTTATATATATCTTTTCATCTTTTCAAGCACCGCGATTCCTCCACCAAGCGTATTAAGATGGCCGACACAAGCCCCATTTTAGACCATGCCCCATGTTGTAAACATAGAGCAGACGTCATTGGATGATGACGGAACCATTGCACTCAGAATGCGGAGATACGTTGTAGGCCTGCTATCCTGTGCTATTGCCAAAATGGCCGCTTCACTAACGAAATCAAAGTAGGCCTATACTATAATTGAAAGAAATTGCTAGCCGATGATTGACGAACTCAAAAGTGATGCCACTGAGTATAGACCAGCTGGTGGCTCCCGTGATATCAGGTAAGCGATCTAAACCACAAGTTGAATTTATCAGCCGTGGTTTCTTTCGATGGCCGCGAGCCGTTTACCATCGCGGTTAGGTTCCAGTTTGTATAGGCAATGCGAAACCATGATTAATTTTCTGTGTTTGATTGTACGGGTTTCTCTCTAATATATAAGAACATAATTTGTAGGTCTTCAGGCAGGTTTTATTTCAGAAAACACGTCATTGACACTAACAAACAATAGAACTGCTGACTTGCAACGTGACATCTTCGAGAACGGCAACGGGAGCCGGAACAGGATGTGGTTTTGGAAAAGGGAAAGCTCGTGCGACCCAGAAAGCTAACTCACAAAAGCTTCCGTTGGATATGCGGATCGGGCAGTCGATGGTTCCATCGTCCAGCGGTCAAACGCCGTACGCATGGAGGCGAGAAGGACCAGTCAACTTTCGGTTCCACAAATCCAAACTTGGCTCAGACTGGTTCTTTTACGCTCCATGCTCCCGCAGCGCTAAGGTCCGTTGCGCTGGAGTGAGCGCCGTGGGAGTGGAGCGGCAAGACGCGGCAGTCTAACCTTGGCTGTGTAAAAAGGGTCCCACTTTTCATCCGTCCCTTTACTTACATTGGTGACTGCTTTTCAAGCAGGTCGCACACGCCCAATTGCAGGAAACCAACCGGGGAAGACGCTCGTTAAAGATCTCTCATTATAATGGTTCTGACCAATAAACTGTGAACTTCCTGTATATTTGGAGATTCTCTGATTGATACGTATAGGTGGAGGAATGCATGGCTGACACATTAGTAAAGATATTTGAGTGGGGAAGCCATGGTATGGCCCTTATGAAGGTAACGAGAGTAGTGTTTTTCCTGGTTCCAGGCGTGACAAGCTCGTACTGTCCCTGAACTGCAGTGAACCCGTGTTTTCTTCGAAGGTGGGCTGGGAACTAACATCATTCTGACGAAACGCAAGGATCTTCCGACACCATATTAAAAATAAGCATGGATGTGTAATGTAAACAATGTATACATGCTTTAGCCATTGCATTCCGACTTTATGTCAGGTAAACCGAGCACTTACAGGAACATGCTCGCGTTTGATGTGGAATTTTGCCAACGTTTACGCTCTGTAATAGATACAGGCCCCAAGGAAGTTTCACTTCTTACACAAAAGTAGGCCTACCCAAGACATAAGGGATAGGAGTAGACCGAACACTGTCCTGATTAAAAATACTAGAATGCAAGCTGCCCAGAAGACCGGGTAACAGTCTAGGATAGGAGCACCCTGAGAATGTGAAAACGCTGGGTGCGAGGATGGTAGGGATGGAACACAAAATGGCGATCGGAGGGAATATGAAGCAGTCAGTTTGCTCCGTCAGTTCTTAGTATCGTTTTAGCTGTGCATTCCCGAGCTGTTGAGCCTGTTCAGATGTTAACTAAAGCAAACATTGCTAAAACATATTGGCCCGTATTCTAGAACGTTCCTTAACTTTAAGGTCCACCTTAAATCTATTGTTCTCGATGGTTTCTAGAATACGGGTCATTACGCTCACCCACGTTTTCCATTAATCATGTATCCACGGGAATTAGTTCATGTAAAACACCAGCAAGGAAAAAAATATTATCATGGACCGTATTTACAAGCACTCCCAATATTGACTCGGCGATGGTTTATGACTTCAGAAGTCATCGAAACGCATTTGGTACATCAGATGGTGTTTCATTTCGTGGTCACGAGGGCCATGATCACAAATCGAACATGTTGAGTTTGGTTCGTACTATACCTGAGAACCATTGGTGGATGTTCTGCACCTAAAATGTAAAAACTCTGCAGGGTCAGGGGACAGACCCCGGGGGAACAGATACACCGCTGTCCAACCACATCGGCTGGTCGCCATATTGGAATAGATGAGTTTCGCGAGTGGCCATCTTGCCAAAATTAGGTCATCGTCATGGGGATTTCCCCCACTGGAGATGGGAGAACAACTGTCACTCTGGAAGGGAATTCCCATGCTGACGACCTAATTTTGGCAATAGCGGAACTACAGACAGAGGACATTCACCTTTCATTGCATGGTGAGGGTGAAGGCAGAGGAGTATGCCAAACGAAACCTGTTGAGCTTCGACTCTTTAGTTCATTTTGAACGTGAAGAAACACACCTTGCTGGCTTGAATGAAACCAAAGAGGAATTCCCACTAGGTGGTTGTTTCGCTCTCATAAGCCTCCTTCAGCTATGCTGTAGGCCCCACAGGGCAGGATCAAACGATGTCAAAATAGTAAACAGCGCTAAATGAAGAAGTTAGAGGAAAAAAACTAAACAGCATACTTTTGGTACAACTATTGAAGAGCAAGGGTCAGTTAAGTTGACTACGTATACGTCTCGATTCGGTGGAAATCCTGGCAGGTGCATAGGGGAGACCGGGGCTAGTTGTAACACTTTTCCTTTTAAGGCCTATTTCTTCCTTATAACAGGATGTATTTATAACCTGCTTGGTATTTTGAATATTTGATATCAATGGTTACTTGTACACAAAACAAAGTTCGGCCATCTCTATCCATGTCTCTGAAAAATGGGTCCAAAGTCGACTGTTACCACTTACCCCGTTAAAAAAATGTCGGGGTTAGTTGTAACACATGTTGGGGTAGGTTGTAAAACATGTTGGGGGTAGGTTGTCCGTTTGTAGTTTCGAGTCATCTTGGAAAATAAAAGGATGGTAACATTCTTTGCATTGCCTAACAGCAGAATCTCTCTACTGAGGACACTTTTAGGACAGTAAGATAAGGTATAGGCTGTACACATCCTGTGACACTGTAACAGTAGGGCGAACACAGTCTAGCACTGGCTAATTGATGTCTCATGAATCCCGCGTCCCCTACACCAACAAAAGACGGTCGGGTAAGGCCCAATAAGAACTAGACACCTAGATGTAGAAAAGTGGAG
Source organism: Notospermus geniculatus (assembly GCA_002633025.1). NCBI lineage: Eukaryota > Metazoa > Nemertea > Pilidiophora > Heteronemertea > Lineidae > Notospermus > Notospermus geniculatus. The sequence goes on along the minus strand of NMRB01001578.1, from coordinate 100,908 downwards.
TAGGTTTTAACAGATTTGGGGCAGGTTGTAACAGGGTGTTACAACAAACCCCACCCTATAGTTCAGGTCAAATGTGTGCTGCAATACCTATGCATGTGGAAGTGAGCCTTATCACACTGGACCAGTTGTACAAGCTTTACATCCTTATTCAAATAGTATCCAAACAAACTTCTTAAACCGCACAGGCAGTGAAGCAGGAGAGTTTTTCTGATCATGTCATTTTTTACTTTTATGCACCAAAAACGTTTTTGTCAATTTTTTTGTACGTCAGTTCGTATAAATGGATGCCCTTTGGTACAAAGGTGGCCGATATCAATGTCAATCTATGTGAGGAAACTCAGCCCTTCCCAGCGTATACTCAAGGAAATATTAGCTCTGTTACAACCTACCCCTGTTACAACTAGCCCCGGTCTCCCCTACTCTGATGGAATGAGTTTCCAAACTTTCCTTGTCGGAGACAGTAGTGAGGAGTACCCAAGTCATCTAGGGGTCAGTTGCCAAACTGACCGGGTACCCTACGTTTACTGCATGATCCTCTCCAAGCCTTTATCGAAGAGCAGGAAGGCTTCCCCTTCCGCTTCCCAACGATTACCGCTTCTAAAAATGATTCTTCTTTTGTGTCAATTTGTATATATTGTTCATCATTCTCTCACCATTCAATTGCAGTCCTCTACACACGTGTTGCTTAGGCGAGGCGTGATATCGCAATCTATCATTGAGCTAATAACACACTAATTTCGGAGGCACGCTTCCTTCGCAGGGAACAGCCAACTTCAAGCAATACGTTACGAAATCACGATTCAACGCTTGCCCAATGCTCGTCGAAAAAGTTGTTGTGAAAAACAGGTGGTAGATAGTTTGCATATTTAAAATTGGCAAGCAAAGAACGGCTTATCTTTATCAGTAGCCTTGGTTTAAGTGATTCTCCTGATCGGCTACAGAGGAGGGCCGATGAAGATGACTGCTGAAGAGATACTAGTAGATAGAAGTAAGAGAGCATCCGGTATGGATGAGTGCAGCTGAATGTATACCTGTTTACGTTAGCTTGTTACCTTTGTAAACAGCCGCAGGGACAATCCGGGGCACGGACATAACTGAAAGTGGTAAGAACAGCCTGAACAGCTAGGCTTCTTTACCACATCTGATGCACCACCTCACAAGGAGCCTAGCTGGATTAGGCTATGGCTGGTTGATGAAAGAGAGCTTGGGTGACTTGTTCGCCGCTGGAGTGCCGTATTGACCTCAGCAGTTCAGGTAGGCCAGGAGCAACGGACGAAGCAATGTGTTCAGGTTCGATGCCCGATAAGACTCATGGCCTAGAGAATCGTGACTTGTCGAACAGAACATACTGTCCATGATGGTCAGAGAGAGCGAGAGAGAGAGAATTCGCCAGATTCAGAAGATGGCCCCGGAGATGACCGAACGGTTTTCTCCACGCCGGTGTAACGTTTTTGAATATTCCCCATCTGTGAGTGTTCCCCTCGTATTGTCCGATGGAAAAAGCTGCGACTGGACAATATAGGTGACACAGAGAGAAATAAGCTGATGTATCTGTGCCAGCGTTTCCCAAACAATATGGGGGAACACTGGTAACACTGGCAGATGTTACACCGGTCCGCAGTTGGCATTGTGTGGGCCTACTCTGAAAGATTATCTGTACTTGTATTAGTTGTAAGTACACCAAGAACACAAACAGACAGCAGTTGTAAGCATACATTCCATGGCAAGTAAACATCCCTGTGTTTGCTTGACCTCTCACGGCAGTTCGGCCACGGCAACCTCTCGGCCAGAAGAGTACAAACGCAGACGAATACTGTAGCTCGAATATTCCAGAACATCGCCGTTTTTACGCAGCTGTTTAGCCAATTTGCCGACAGCAAAATTAAAATATAAAGTCCATTTTACAGCCTATCGAGAGATAGATCAGGCCGTCATCGATAAGTCAACAATGTACTGTGCTGGAACGTAGCTTCCAGAGATGGCCGCTGGACGCCCGGGGCTGGACGATACCACGACGACTGGTAACAACGATCGACAGCTACCTGCATCAAATTTCAGGTTACTTCCGTGATCTAACAATGACCCCATCATGTTCTCTCTAAAAAAATCAAGTCCACCTGCTGTGCTGCCTGTTTTTATACCCCCAGAGATGCAACTTGTTCGTATGGAAACAGCAGAACATACGTCAGAACACCATTTCGAGATCACACGCGCTAAAAATTGATTGCGGTTACTATTCCTGTGAATAACGGAGATATTCTGAGAAGACGCCCGCATTTCATACGCTTTTAATTCCGAGCCTGTTCTCATGCCACAGGGTAGGAGTCTAGGTAGATGCAAGCGCATTCCTTTCATCACCTCAATCGGAAGGTAGCCAACTCAGTCAACAAATTCGAACTTTTTTAGCCACAACGTTTGTTGGTTTTAGAAAGTTTTTGCAAGACTGCAAGGTGCAATAATTACATTGCTTTTAGTACACGGCAGGTATATGATAATTATGCATGCGATGACTCTCAGAATGTATTTCTAGAACAAGGGTCAATTCATTCAAATCATCATCCGTGATTTTGGATATACGCCCTCTAACCAAAAGGAGGCTTCGCTTCAATGCGGAAAATCTGCATATCTCAACGAGTTCAATAAGATCAGTGCATGAGATGCTGGAATTTATAGCAACGAAGGTTGCAGACGGATGCAAATTTGAGTATGTACTTCATCAAGTTTTGGAGTTAGATCGGTAATTTGGTCGATAGAGAGGTAGGCCTACATGACTGTGAAGTCCGAAACATCCAGCGTTGTAGAATTCGTTCCTGACTGATTTGAATAGCCATGAATAAAACGTAAAGGTGAACAAAACGATTCGAGCACATCGGTTCCACTCAGAGCTGGCTTCATCCTTGAACACTTGTGAAATTCAAATATACTGGTTCCTGCGATCAACATAACCTGACATGATCGGTAATTGGGAACTGATAGCATGGATCTGCCTGTTCATCTCTGGCTTTAGTTTTACTCCATCAATAACTACATCCACTCACTATCTTATCTTGCCATCTTCTTCCTGAGCAAGCACCCGAAGAGGTTAACAAAGAGCATCTTTTGCCGGATTTTATAAACACTACGCATCCTTGGAGTGAAGACTGAAATATGGCTCACAATCGCTGGCATTTTTATGTGGATTGGTTTCGAGCCAGTCAGCTTATACAGATAAGTTTCGCTAGCAGCCATCTTGCCAAAATTAGGTCATCGTCATGGGGATTTCCGCACTACAGTATAGGAGAACCAATCATCTGTCACTCTGGAAGAGAATTCCAGAATTCCATGGTGATGACCTAATTTTGGCAAGATGGCTGCTTGCGAAACTCATCTATTCTTTTCGCATTGGTGGGGAAACTTTCCCCAGCCGATACGAGTCAGAGACACAAGAAAATGGCTGACTGGCACAATAAAGGGATTCCTTTGTTTCGATATAAGGTCACAGGCAACGTTTTCGAAATATCGTCGTCAGTCGTGCTTGGTCGATCCCAATAGAGTCTTGCCATCGACCTAAACTGACCGTTCATGAGGTCGATTGGCAGGTGTAGTGTATCAAATTCAAAGGCCTATTTTAACGTGTACCAAAGGCTTACATATGTATTTCAGGCACACGATACGACAAGGATACTGTGCATATCTATATTACCAGCAATTTTGATTACTAGAAAATTGATTGACACATTGGCTCCGCCGATACAATAACTGAAAATGACTGGCAAATTACGTGACTGCAGTCTGGGCAAAGGCTACAACACGGATGGAATCGAAGATCACAGTGTACATACGACTGGGGAGGGAGGCTCGGAACAAGGACGGGAAGAGCAGGAAAATTCTTATTTGACCACAGTGTTCGCTGTGAAGGGAAGTCGAAGTGACGAGTGGGACATATGACAGGTCCTCAATACCTGCAGGCCAACGCCGACGCAACAGAAAGCCATGAAAGCGTAAACCTTGATTTTGGCCGTGTCTGAATTTGAATTATAACGTTTTTTCATGACATCGTGCTATAAATCCCTCGCCACTTCGTGCACAAATATTGGTTGTTTGGAAAAATGCCACATTTCAAGCAATGGAATCAAAGGAAGACCAAGACTCAATAATACGTTAATTTTTTGCAGACACAGCGTATGGCTTGCTTAGCATATTTTTGTATTTGGCTTTCAAAGATGTACAATGGATTTTATTTGCCAAAGGCTCAATATAAAGTGAATTTTTATTTCACTATTAGATAGTTCGAGTTTGCAAGTGGGATAAAGAACCGAATGGTGGACACAGCCTGGTGGCAACGATACGGATAGCAGACTTGGAACCAAGGAAGGGACCTTATTGACAAAGCCCCCGTAACTTTAAGGGTACGCAAATCCTTTGTCAGGCTGATTGTGAACAATAGGTTGTCCGCACATGAACAATAGTTTACGCACTCCTAAGTTACGGGAGCTTTATGAATAAGGTCCCTGTAGATTACCAGAGAAACAAACCGAGTTGGAAGCCAGGCAGTGGCCCCCGATAGTTGGATGCCCCGAGGATTGGTATAGGCTACTCGGCGATTGAGCAGGCAAACCCCAAAAGGCAAAAGGAAACACGGTCCTGGGTGTCCCCAAACGGCACTGAGAGACTAACATGAAATATTCATGAAGGCCAGCTGTTTATAACACAACTGTATGTTGATATATGTCGATGTGGTTGACTCGCCGAGGGGCGCCAACGGACATTGTCACAGTGTGTTGTTGACCAAAGGTTATACATACATGAATATCGTTATGTTATTGGACAATAGGGAGGTTTAGAAATCAAACGATAAACGTAAACTTTACGACAACGTTATTTTTCATAGCACACATTCACCAGATTTTATACTGCATTTTCGGTACGAAAATAACGTTGTCGTTAACGTTTACGTTTATCGTCTGATTTCTAAACCTCCCTAATAGTGGAAAGAAACGTTGCTGACCGTATAGCCTGCGTTTTTCAGGATGGGTATCGTTTTCCAGTCGTCGTGATATCAAAAATAGATATTTTTGGTGATATGTATGATGTGGTCATCTAGCGATAGCGGATGCGCTAACTGGACGGAAATGATTTACTGCCGAATAGCCTACACCCCGAAACGGACAAGTCTGTGTATAGGCAGGACGAGCACGAAAGCTGGATTGGTCCAGAGAGAATAAAACCCTGGCGTACTATCATAAAATCAGCATCAGTCCGACATGTCCGATGCCGTCACAACGCATTTTGGGAAATATTAATTTGATTACCATGAAAGGATAGCTATGATATGATATACGATTAATTGAGAACTCGCCTCAATTATTTGTCAATATATTCTGGCCGCTATTGAGTAGCTAATGGACTCCAACACACCATAAAATGCATTGAGTATGATAATGATGTCGATTAACCGGATGGCTGTCGGTGTTTGTTGAGGCAGTTTGACCCATTTTGTCCATAGACTTTCCACGTCACTGCGTGTGATTTAATATGACGTCAAGATCTTTGCAGTAGGAGATTCTCCGAAAACATACGAAAACTACGTAAATTTCCAGAAATAGGCCAACATGAAAAAATTTCAGCAGAATTTTCGAAGCGATCCTGTCAAGGCCAATCAAAATGGACCAATCTTCGTTAACGAAGTTAAAAACATCCTGAATCTCATGATTTAAGGTCAAGCAACTTCCCCAGCGACGACAATCTTTGTTCCTGGATCGGGCGCCCGATGAGTAACATCGGAATGTAGTGTCATGGTCGTGATGATGACAAGCTTCCTCGTGACTGAAAAAAGAAATGCTGATTAGGCCTTGCGCTCCCTCGAAACGAGAAGCTGACAGTGACAGTACAGTGACAGTGACAGTACTTTAGTGACCGACGCCACCAATGGCACTGAGGATCAAATCGAGGCCTGGTCAAGTGATAGGTGGTGATTTTGGCAAACCGAGATGGCGCCGAAAAGAAACAATCGATATGTGGAAAGAGAAGTGAACAACGAAAGCTGCTGCACGAAGCTGCTGGAACCAGTCATATAAAATCGAATCGCAGTGAGAAGAAATCTGTGATTCCTGCTTGACCACGTCGACCACACTACTTCCCAGCGAACGAGGGAGATTCATCGCGAGGAGAGGAGCTGCCATCGGCTGTCGCCACCAAAAGGCAGTCGTCTTTCACCGTTACGTAATGTTACTGTACGTGTTTCCTTATCAGAGAAGAGGCCGACGACCGACACCCATCACGACAGGACGCCCAAACCGACAGTGATAGGCCCTGCGTGTTAGGACTGAGAACGGACTGGCCTCAACCTTGGCAGAGTCCTTCAACATGGGTCGACCATGCCTGTACAAACAACCACCTTTTGTCAACTAGAATTACAATAGTGATTATCCAACACTGTGTATGTAAAGGAATTACGCTTTTGTTTTCTGGCATTCCTGTTGCGGGCTTGTTTGGCGATCACGGAAGTAGTCGTCTGGTCATGGTGGTGTGTGACCACTTCAAGACCTGTCCACGACAAAAGTAGGCCTTCTCTTTCCTGAGCAAGAAAACCAAGCTTGGGCGCATGCTGTGATGGGAGGCAAAGCGTTGAAAGAGGTCACAAGAGGCTGAAGGACTGTAATGCCAAACGCTGGTGAAGTGTGTGGTGCAGGTTATCACGGCTTAGTGTACTCTTGCCAGCATTGCCATTTATAGTGAACTGGGTTAGTGGGGTTGTGTGTCAGTTGGTCACACTGGCACTGGCATCCAACGGTTCACCAGCAGCACTCTCATCGACACATTTCTAAGGTCAACTAAAAAAAAAAAAATCGCTGTTCAGAACAAATCAGGAAATGTGGAGAGACAGAACGTTCCTGTTCATCTTCATGTTACCCCATCTGGTCGTGTTAGAACGCATTTGGTACACAGGACTACATGTATTTTTAACAGGATATCACCCGAAATCTTCAGTAAATCTTCAGTACCCAGTCACTCATCACTCATCAGTGTCAAGTAAGAAGGAAGGCACCATCGGGCATAATATAAGCCGTAGGCGTAGGCCGACACGTGGTAGGCCACCATGTTGGCCTTCCTCAAAGTGGACTTGAAAGATAGGATCAGCTTTTCAACACAGTTCACCAGCTGGTGGGCTTAGTTACACATAGGCCTAGGCCATGTAGGCCTAGAGGATGAATGAATATGAAGGCTTTGGTGTGTTAAATCATAGCGTTAAGAGGATTTATATGTATGCCTATATACCTGGTCTTTTTTCTTTATTGTACCAAACAATTCTGGGTTTTTGAGCATAAAACAGATGAGACCAGGCGTCATAATGATTGAGGGACAATAAGTAGGCTTAATTTGCTCTGGGAAGTGAACTAGGGTATATCTATAATTCGACATACAGTTGGCATGCCCAAATAATACGCCCTAAGTGACAGAGATCAAAGTCCCCCCGGAATCAAAGTCCGGTCTTACTGTTTAGCGAGGGATTAGAATATAATAAATACAAATGTACCATCACCATTCGATATCCTTTAAGCGGGCTATTGTTTGCTGACTTGCATTCGACGATTCCTGTCACGCCTAATTATGATCCTTTTTAAGCTCACCCCCCTACATGTATGTGTTATCTTTTGTTTTAAGGCAAAAGGCATGTCTGGAACCGAACAAACGACAACATGCATTTGTAGGTCTAAACACAGTTCAATTTATTCCCACCACACATGGAGGTATATAGACCGAACACTGTCCTGATTAAAATTCGAATGCAAGCCGCCCAGAAGACCGGGTACCAGTCTAGGAGGTATAAATTTTTATATAGATTCTTCCAAAAAGATGGTCATCCGGCAAATGTTTCTGTCGACAGTTCCCATTCCAAAATATACCATAGGTCACTGAAAGGCACATCGCCATTCATTCACAAAACGGGGGATGGTGGTCTGGTAGCCTCTTCTGTTTCCACCATAAGCACTCTCATCAATCGATGGTGGTCATGGCAGATCTGTCAACACTGAGACCTGTCACAATAGTCTTAATGGCCACAGGACTGCACATCACCGAGTAAAAATCGTTTCTTCCACTTCCATACTGTCGTGACTGAGGCCTATCACTCGGTATAAATATCATCCACAAAAACCCCGCACCACTTCACTGATTTTAACACTTAATAATTTCACAGCCGGGCATCCGGGACAAGTCTATTATTCAACCATTTGGTATGTGTACGTCTATCTACTGAGCGAACAAATGCTTTCACCACGAAATGATATGGTCGATTTATCCCACTTGTGGAATTTGATAAAATGACATGTTGAGAAGTTCTCGATCCGGGCTTTCACTCTCTACGCCCTCGGACTTCATAAATATATAAATATGGAGGGAATTCTGACACCTCTGGTACTATAAAGCCAGGATACATGGGGTTGGAACTGCAGACAACTCCTCAAGGACTGACGTACGATGGGCCTATCACGAACTGTCTTCAGCCCGCACTTTTACCTGCTTTCGCGGATTCTACATGGCATGACAGACTACGATTGCAGTCATGATTATGATACACCTCCGGCATCCCATACAAGGCTTTCACCTGGTTGGGGAGAGATACCTAAGGTGACCCATGTTCCTTGACGAGTACAATGATTCAAGTAACATCCATGGCGAATATCAATGGGCAGGGCAGCCTTGACATCGGACAACAAATGTTTGCCAGAGATATCGTCTGCTATTTTATCAGCGCGTGTCAGTGCCATCGCTGTAACCTACTAACCTGAATATCAATACAATGAATATGCTTCAGGAATACTAGTAAGTTCCCAAAACTATTGGCGTATGGCGCATGACGACATGTAATAGAGGATACAGACAAGTGGAAGATGATGATAAGAAATGTCGAACTTGTTCATGAAGAAGAAAGTATAAAAAACATGCTCAAAAACTTACTCAAGTGACTTTGAATATTTTCGCGCCTTATGATGATGACGTAAGGTCTGTGGTTCCGCCGATATCCCCTGTATCCTGGTCGTTCTGAACTTGGGTCCTTTAGTTGGCGAACTACTTAGGTTGAATACGGATTGATATTTGTCCAATGCACTTCGTATGTCCTGTAATTCTTGGTCCTTCTGCTTTATGGTTTCTTGTAATTTGGCAATAATGTCATCCTTCTGACGAAGTTGCTTCTGCATCTCCTGTAAGCTACCCATGGTTAGTGGTAACCAGGTAACTCAGTTTGAGCAATTATAAAGAGAACTCAAGTAAAATCCGTCCTGTATAGAAGAATCAAAACAGAAATGCCATTCTGAATTGTGAACAAATTGTGTTATATACTCCCGAGTCCTTACGTATGCAGGAACAGATTAAACCACCAGGTAGGACCTGTAATATATTGTACGTATACTATATACTAATAAAAGTGTAGGGTGGATGTGTTTTCACAGGCCAATCTGGGTCGACGACCTAATTGGCGTGTCACATGATGAACAACTAGCGCCGTGTTGTCTGCCGCAGTGGAACTAAAATGTTTCTCTGCACGTGGACGTCACTCAGGTGTGAAAGGAATCAAAGTCCCCTTTGAAACAAAGTCCGGTCTTATTGTTCAGCGAGGGATTAGAATATGTGGCTAGAGACCATGACCTTACAATATCGGGCTATTGTTTGGCGGATCTGCATTCCTAGGACGCTGATTCCCGTCACAACTGTCGTGCATGTCCTGGCTGCGCGATTGGTGGAAGACTTGGAAAATGGAGAATACAATATGTACTACGGGAATCGAGAAGCAGGGTTCTGTACTACACTACAGCAAGCCTATTCACTCAATACCCATGATTTCAGCATCCTCCCATAGCAGGGCTTTGGTCTCGCCTATCCTATCTTTATACACTAGCACACAAAGTTTGTGTGAGTGGATGAAGAGGAGCGAGGTAAAAACCCCTGCATTGGGCCCGGGACGGGGGAGGATGCATTTCAGTGTCAGGTAGGCAATGAGAAATCGGGGGAAATGAAACTTTACCGTCTGTTTTGGTCAGGCCATTCACATAATGCCACTGAATCTATGCCATAATCGGAACTAGCCAGCGGCGCCCTGTTTGTCGGTTTTTAGAGAGTCGGTACCCCCGAACAACAGCTGAACTGATGGCAGATCAGAATCAAATTTGACACATTCATATCGAGGTTGGTAGATATTGATACCATTCAAGGAATAAACCGTCTGTGTTCCTATTTTACGTTCGAGCATCGTGGCTTGTAGAAGTTTACCGTCCAAGTCAACAAAGCAGCGTCCTCGGGGACATCCACCAGGAATATTGGCGTCAATGACTGCGGCATGGCATCCAACGTCACCTGGAGGAGCGTGGCCTAGGCCTTCCCCTTTCTTCTCCATTACATCCTTTACTTTGACCCATGCCATGTGGCGCCCCCTAGTAACCAGAAGCAGTGACTTGTGAGCACTGTCCCAAATGACGTCAGTAAAACTGTACGACTCTGAAGGAAAATGTATCCTTACAGGTCGGAAGTTCTGGATTTTCAGATGTAAAAACATGATAGACGAATTCGAGGCAAAAATAATGAAATCTCCGTTGGTCATCCATCGTACATGTATCGTTCCTAAACCTCCTTCTACAGTGCTTCGAGCAAGTAACTTTGTCCCAAAGCTTCCTTTCCTTCCACGTATACGTCTAATCTCATGTATGAAGACTGATATCTCAGAAGATATTGGACAAAGTATTATCAGTCTATGTCCGTTGAGATAAATGCGGCCAGGTTTGACCACGCATGGTGGCCTTGGCAACATATAAAGTCCACTGAGTTTTTTTGCCCAATGAACATTAAAAAAAGAAAACGCAATGACATTTTCCCTCGTGATTTTATTAATAGGTATCGACGGAATGAACCAAGCAATCGTCAACTGCCCGAAATTTCCAATGATAAAACTCTTTTTGTCATTTTTTACACCATATGACATGGCTAACTTAGATGTAATGATGAAGCTGGTGTATATTTTTTGTTGATAACCATTAATAAACAAGCCCTCCTCAGCGGAGAACATCAGCCAATCAGTATATCTTGGGGCTGCCAACGAAATGTCGATGCGCCTCTTGTAAATGTAACCTAGCAGGACCTGTAGTAATGTTAGACAAGTTAATTTTGGCAAGGAACCGTATCTCCTCGATCCGTGTCACCTACGACGTATCGAGCTAATGCATTTTGGTCACACGGATCGACGATACGGAACCGTGTCACGTATCGAGCTTGTGATACGGGTCGACGCAGTACGGACCCTTGCCATTAATATCTGAACGAACATTTAATGATAGGTTGAAAAACTGTACAACCCACAATAAGTATACGGTAGTAGGCCTACCCAAAATAGACAACAGCGAAATCTACTTTTGCTTGTACGTATTGCTCATCAGAGAGTGCAGAAACGGCGACAACGGAGAAATCTGAAAAGCCGAGTTCCTGNGAGGTTGGAGGTCGGTCCACTATCTCCCGAGGTATTTTGTCAAAACGGTCCCACTTTCATTTATATGATCATCTGACAGAGCCTATGGCTTCATTTATTAAATCAAATAAACATGGTTTCTTTTACTCCATTGCAAAAAAATCTTGTTTTTTTAAAACTTGCTTTTTTTAGTCAACTGTTCATTTATTTTTTAAAAATTCTATTTTTTACCTGCGTGGAAAAAAACTGTTTTTTATGGCAAGCCGTTTGTTCATTTAATCAAATAAACCTGTTTTTTAAACTGTTTTTAAACAAGTTTCTTTTTAAAAAACTTGGGTTTTTTCCAGATTCTGTTGGGAGAAAAAAAACAAGATTTTTTTTCAAAAGAAACCTAGTTTATTTTTTTTTAATTGTTTTTTTAAAAATCAGGTTTATTTGATTAAATGAACAAACGGCTTGCCATAATAGCCGGGGACAGAGCGTTTCCCCAAACATGCTGGCCCTGAGGGCGGCTAGAATGATGAAAATTAGTGCGAAATTTCTATGGGGCCATGGGTGTGTTAAACCTTGGAGGAATTATGCTTGAATACAATTTACTTGGATACAAGAATAATTCCTCCAAGGAAGGTTAGACTTTCGGAAGGCGCCTACACGGCAAGTTAGAAAATTGGTCGTGCTATCATGAGTCATGTTAGCCTATTCGGATTAGTAGGCCTACATCTAAGTGCGTGACGTGTTTCTTTGTTTAAGGATAAGCCTCGTAATAATAGGGTTTTGAACACTTTTTGGTTCAGTTCAATGAACGTGACGTGTGGAAAGAAAAAAGACAGTAAAACACTGTTGTTTGATCACCGCCAACCTCGCGATCGATGGTGCGCAACGTCCCGTATTACATTGATTGGGAGGTATTTTGGGGGTTCGGCACGAGGTTATCCCGACTTATGACTTACCGGTTAAGTCATGTCCATCCGTCATACCTCCTTGGGTGATATCCGAAAAGCAATACTGTTGACACTCGTTTGTATACCTACTACACTCGACTGCCATATTTTAAGTATATAATTCATACAAAGGTCCCGATTCGAGTTCCAGCGGTGTTTTGGGACCCGTAACATTGTCTTTGGTCTTCCCCTCGGGGTAGAAGAGAGCTCGTGAGTTTATCTTTGCGAAGATTCTAAATGGATTAGCGGAAAGAAGAGAGGAAATCATCACGAGGCGAGTTACTTTTGAAGACGGTGGGTACTCGTTCATCCCCATAGCGTAGGCCTAGGCGTAGCAGATATAGTAAGATCAGGCAGCATCGGCATATGGGCGGCGGTAACAGGACAAATTGGTGTAACAGAACCTAATACCCCCCTCCCCCGGATATGTGATAAAAAAGTCCCCCAACAGTAGGCCTACATTTTCGATTATAAAGCGGTACCATTTGGACTCTCTCTCTAGAGAGAGCAATGAGTCCCTGTGACCAAGAATGCGGGGGGGGGGGGCATCAGAAGACGGGGCACTCCTGAGTCATCGCCCCCGCCCGCAGGCATTTTCGTGTAATAAGGCCCTCTCCAGGGTGCCATCCCCTCAGGCCTAGCCTCCTAAGTTGGTGGCGATCTCTCTTTGAGTTGTATGGACACCCACGTCCAACACCACCACTGGCCGACTTGTGTGCGGAAAGGAAAATGCTTGTTTGCAGGAGCGTGGCGAAGCATTTACGAATTCCCTTTGGCAGTCTGGGGCCTGTTTCATAAAGTGACTTTAAGCTAATGGTACCATTAACTCAGTGCATTTTCCATAGCTAAAAGTCACTTTTATGAAACAGGCCTCTGACAATCAGTATGCTCCCAGAAACAAACCAATGAGACTTCTCCCCCTTGAGTATGTCTGCTCCTTTTCCAGATTTCGTTGTAAAATGGACTCAAAAAGGAAATTCCCGAAAACTGGTCCGCAAAATAACAGAAGGGGCCCGATTTCACGAACTGCGACGGCCGATCAACACTCGCCCATTTGGAAACGACTCATGGTCGAATCGTCGGGTCGCGCTTCTGCTTCAGTACGCAGTAACAGTTGCCCAGATTTGGCAACTTGCGTCAACGTCATCGACAGTCGGTTGTGGAAGTTAGAACGATCGAAAATTGGGACTCACAGACCAGGTGCTCAAAATTGTGGCAATAATACGACGAACAGCTCAAGGAATTCACCAAATTCACCACGGCGGTCATTCGGTCGCCGCCAAATCATCGACGTGCGAAATATGACGTCATTGCAAGGATCGTCTGCATCAAATTCGTCGCAGTCTGGTACAGGCAGCCGTTCTTTTCGAAATACACGAAACGCGGTGAACGGATCAGACCCCAAGTCCATCACTGCCTCCAGCCAAGGTGACAGCCTGAACAATCCAAGGACTTCTCAAATGCCACAACCGGGAGTCACGGCCTGTCGGAACAGAGGTCGGCGAGGGTCCAAATCACTCGATGAGGAATTAGCCCCGTTGAAACAACTGGCGAAGAGAGATTTCGGTAGTTACATTTCATCTGCAGACGAGGTTGACTATTTATATAATTCAACACTGACAACAAACGAAATAGTCAGGCTTTACTTGATGAGCAGAGGCGATTCTGATGATGACGTCAACACAACAAATGGTGACGTAAAGGACAGTACTTACAATCCTGCAGAGGATGATCCTGAAATGTTTAATAGGTGTCAAAAATGGCTACAAGGACTTGAGGTGGATGATTCCGAGGATCAGGAAAGCTTTGTGGACAGTTCTCCCCTCCCAATGATCGATGAAATTAGCTGAGGACAAAATCGAGACAAAACGGCTGTTGGGATGAAAACATCATGAGGGCATCATCTGACAGTCGCAAAGGTGTCCTTTAGGCCAAAAACAAAAGTATCTGTTTCTTGTCCGCACTCGCATCATTCCCAAGCCCTTCACATCTAAATTTTTTTCACCAATTTCATATTTCCCCATCCATGAAGACAACTGAAAAAAAAATAATTTGAAAATTTTTTTAAAAGTCGCATGCTCATATGAATTTCTGCTGAGTTGCTGGACAAGAAACAGATAATATTTTTTTTGCCTTATAGAGGGCTGATTGTACTACCTAAGAAGGGTACTGGGGCAGAAAATGCTTGTTAATGTTTGTCAAATGACCAGAGAGATCTTGCTCATCACAAATTGAGATCCTGAGGTGATATCTCATGAAATAACATGGACCATTCACTTATCTCGTTCCTCGTTCTTGTTCATTTGATCACTGATAAAAAATACATTATTAACAAAGTATGAAAATAAATAATAACATTGGAATCGCCTACTTGTCGACTGGTTGACTTGGCTTACAATCATAGTCATTACATAACAAACCTGCTGATGTGCAAGTTGATATTCCCAGTTCTGCATAACAGCCACAACATTGGCTCAGAGAAGGTGCTAACAAGATATGGCCTCCTTGAATCGGCATATCCACATCACAAGGAGCAACAATTACAAGATTTCGAGGAGTATTTCTATGTCTCAATGGTGTTCGATTCAAGGTATGAAACCAAGAGATTTGAATGTCTTAGACTCATTTGACAGGACACTGCTTTATAGGATAATAGAGAATTTAGAGACCCCTATATACAGAATTGAGCAGTTTATGACAATTTTTAACCTTGTACCTTCCCAGATTTGATCATAAAATTGTCCAAGGACACTCAGTGTAATAACAATGATCCGATTTCTGTGAAGTGATAGACACAGACACATAGCATCATCCCTACTTCAATCCTTTCAAAATAACTTTCAGAACTCAAATGCACTAGCAGGGAGGTTGCACCAGAGTGCTTTGACTTGAGAACCTTTACCATACACCATATCATGATTCAGAGACAGCAAGTGCTCTCAACTTGAGTCAAATATAAACTCATTCACCTTATACTGTACGTGTTTCCTTATCAGAGAAGAGGCCGACGACCGACACCCATCACGACAGGACGCCCAAACCGACAGTGATAGGCCCTGCGTGTTGGGACTGAGAACGGACTGGCCTCAACCTTGGCAGAGTCCTTCAACATGGGTCGACCATGCCTGTACAAACAACCACCTTTTGTCAACTAGAATTACAATAGTGATTATCCAACACTGTGTATGTAAAGGAATTACGCTTTTGTTTTCTGGCATTCCTGTTGCGGGCTTGTTTGGCGATCAGGAAGTAGTCGTCTGGTCATGGTGATCACGCATTCACCACAAAAGGGAGCGTTGTTCAATGCCACACCCGCGGTTGCCACAGTGATTGAAGCGAGACATTTCACGCCGTACGACAAGTCAACAGGATTACCTTCGACTGCTGATGATGATGATGATGATGATGATGATGATGATGGTGGTGGTGTGTGACCACTTCAAGACTGTCCACGACAAAAGTAGGCCTTCTCTTTCCTGAGCAAGAAAACCAAGCTTGGGCCCATCATGCTGTGATGGGAGGCAAAGCTTTGAAAGAGGTCACAAGAGGCTGAAGGACTGGTAATGCCAAACGCTGGTGCGTGTGGTGCAGGTTATCACGGCTTAGTGTACTCTTGCCAGCATTGCCATTTATAGTGAACTGGGTTAGTGGGGTTGTGTGTCAGTTGGTCGCACTGGCACTGGCATCCAACAGTTCACCAGCAGCACTCTCATCGACACATTTCTAAGGTCAACTAAAAAAAAAAATTCGCTTCTCAGAACAAATCAGGAAATGTCGAGAGACAGAACGTTCCTGTTCATCTTCATGCTACCCCTTCTGGTCGTGTTAGAACGCATTTGGTAGGCCTACACATGGCTACATATACATGTATTTTTAATAGGCTATCACCCCAAATCTTCAGTACCCAGTCACTCACCAGTGTCAAGTAAGAAGGAAGGGACCACCGGGTATAAGCCGTAGGCGTAGGCCGACACGTGGCTGGCCACCATGTTGGCCTTCCTCAAAGTGGACTTGAAAGATAGGATCAGCTTTTCAACAGAGTACAGACCTACATAATGATTTATTGGAACCAACATTCACCAGCTGGTGGGATTAGTTACACATAGGCCTAGGCCATGTAGGCCTAGAGGATGAATTCTGAATATGAAGGCTTTGGTGTGTTAAATCATAGCGTTAAGAGGATTTATATGGATTTATATGTATGCCTATATACCTGGGGGGACCGCATAGAAACTCCGCTAGTGAACGGCCGGCTAGTCCCTAGCGGGACCTTGTCGCCCGATACCGTTTCGGGGTAATTCTGGAGGCCGCATAGAACCGTCGATAGGACCCCGCTAGTGAAGTCCGCCGAGAAGCTGTTGGAAGTTTGCGTATCGCGTTGCCGTCGTGGGCCCCACACAGGCATTTCCATTGTTCCCCCTCTCGGAATTTCGTAATAGTTTGCCCACTTGGCAAGGACATGCGGTAACCTCGCTCAGTTTACTCTCGCCGACAGTGCCGGCGGATTTCTATGCGTCCTCTACTGCTAGCGGGCCTCTAGCTGTCGATATTTTCTCATGAATTCATCATCAGTAAAATCCTCGTACAAGTTAATTCTCGGACGAAAACTTCTATCTTAAGGCAAATCTTCACGAAAACCAAAAATGCATCTCCAGGTGGACGAATGGCCCTCTACAATTACAAGCGGACTCACTGGAGGTGCTCCTCCAGCGATTTGGCCTGGCGACAGCGTCGCCGACAGCCTGGCGAATTTCTATGAGTCCTCCGTATCGGTACTGCTAGCGGGCCGCTAGCTGTCGGGGTTTCTATGCGCTCACTATCGACAAGTGGCCGCATAGAACCTCCGCTAAGGCTCCGTTCACTATCGACCGACCCCGCTAGTCCCTAGCGGAGTTTCTATGCGGTCCCCCCTGGTCTTTTTTCTTTATTGTACCAAACGATTCTGTTTTTGAGCATAAAACAGATGAGACCAGGCGTCATAATGATTGAGGGACAATAAATAGGCTTAATTTGCCCTGGGAAGTGAACGAATAGGGTATATCTATAATTCGACATGCAGTTGGCATGCCCAAATAATACGCCCTAAGTGACAGAGATCAAAGTCCCCCCCGGAATCAAAGTCCGGTCTTACTGTTTAGCGAGGGATTAGAATATAATATGGCTATAAATACCATTACCATTCGATATCCTTAAAATAGCAGGCTATTGTTGCTGACTTGCATTCCTAGGAGGTTGACTCCTGTCACGCCTAATAATGATCCTTTTTAAGCTGACCCCCTACATGTATGTGTTATCTTTTGTTTTAAGGCAAAAGGCATGACTGGAACCGAACAAACGACAACATGCATTTGTAGGCCTAAACACAGTTCAATTTATTCCCAACACATAGGCTATGGAGGTATAAAATTTTATACAGATTCTTCCAAAAAGATGGTCATCCGGCGAATGTTTCTGTCGACAGTTCCCGTTGAAAGGCACATCGCCATTCATTCACAAAACGGGGGATGGTGGTCTGGTAGCCTCTTCTGTTTCCACCATAAGCAATCTCATCAATCGATGGTGGTCATGGCAGATCTGTCAACAGACGTGTCACAATAGTCTTTAATGGCCACAGGACTGCACATCACCGAGTAAAATCGTTTCTTCCAATTCCATACTGTCGTGACTCAGGCCTATTACTCGGTATAAATATCATCCACAAAAACCCCGCACCACTTCAGTGATTTTAACACTTAATAATTTCACAGCCGGGCATCCGGGCCAAGTCTATTATTCAACCATTTGGTATGTGTACGTCTATCTACTGAGCGAACAAATAGGCTTTCACCACGAAATGATATGGTCGATTTATTCCACTTGTGGAATTTGATAAAATGACATGTTGAGAAGTTCTCGATCCGGGTTTTCACTCTCAATACTAGGCCCTCCAACTTCATAAATATATAAATATCGAAGGAATTCTGACACCTCTGGTACTATAAAGCCAGGAAACATGGGGTTGGAACTGCAGACATACGATGGGCCTATCACGAACTGTCTTCAGCCCGCACTTTTACCTGCTTTCGCGGATACTACATGGCATGACAGACTACGATTGCAGTCATGATAATGATACACCTCCGGCATCCCATACAAGCCGTGGCTTTCACCTGGTTGGGGAGAGATACCTAAGGTGACCCATGTTCCTTGACGAGTACAATGATTCAAGTAACATCCATGGCGAATATCAATGGGCAGGGCAGCCTTGACATCGGACAACAAATGTTTGCCTGCGAGCGATATCGTCTGCTATGTTATCAGCGTGTGTCAGTGCCATCGCTGTAACCTACTAACCTGAATATCAATACAATGAATATGCTTCTGGAATAAGTTCCCAAAACTATTATGGCATGGAGGATGGCGACAGAGAGGTGCAAGATGATGAAGAAATGTTGAACTTGTTCATGAAGAAGAAAGTAAAAAAACATGCTCAAAAACTTACTCAAGTGACTTTGAATATTTTCGCGCCTTATGATGACGTAAGGTCTGTGGTTCGGCCGATATCCCCTGTATCCTGGTCGTTCTGAACTTGGGTCCTTTAGTTGGCGAACTACTAAGGTTGAATACGGATTGATATTTGTCCAATGCACTTCGTATGTCCTGTAATTCTTGGTCCTTCTGCTTAATGGTTTCTTGTAATTTGGCAATAATGTCATCCTTCTGACGAAGTGCCTTCTGCATCTCCTGTAAGCTACCCATGGTTAGTGGTAACCAGGTAACTCAGTTTGAGCAATTATAAAGAGAACTCAAGTGAAATCCGTCCTGTATAGAAGAATCAAAACAGAAATGCCATTCTGAATTGTGAACTAATTGTGTTATATACTCCCGAGTCCTCACGTATGCAGAAACAGATTAAACCACCAGGTAGGGCCTGGTATATTGTATATTGTACCTATACAACACTAATAACTGTAGGGTGGATGTGTTTTCACAGGCCAATCTAGGTCGACGACCGACCTAATTCGCGTGTCACATGATGAACAACTAGCGCCGTATTGTCTACCGCAGTGGAACTAAAATGTTTCTCTGCACGTGGACGTCAGGTGTGAAAGGAATCAAAGTCCCCTTGGAAACAAAGTCCGGTCTTACTGTTCAGCGAGGGATTAGAATATGTGGCTAGAGACCATGACCTTACAATATCGGGCTATTGTTTGGCGGATCTGCATTCCTAGGGCGCTGATTCCCGTCACACCTGCCGTGCATGTCGTGGCTGTGCGATTGGTGGAAGAGATGGAAAATGGAGAATACAATATGTACCATGGGAACCGAGAAGCAGGATTCTGTACTACACTACAGCAGGCCTATTCACTCAATACCCATGATTTCAGCATCCTCCCATAGCAGGGCTTTGGTCTCGCCTATCCTATCTTTATACACTAGCACACAAAGTTTGTGTGAGTGGATGAAGAGGAGCGAGGTAAAAACCCCTGCATTGGGCCCGGGACGGTGGAGGATGCATTTCAGTGTCAGGTAGGCAATGAGAAATCGGGGGAAATGAAACTTTACCGTCTGTTTTGGTCAGGCCATTCACATAATGCCACTGAATCTATGCCATAATCGGAACTAGCCAGCGGCGCCCTGTCTGTCGGTTTTTAGAGAGTCGGTACCCCCGACCAACAGCTGAACTGATGGCAGATCAGAATCAAATTTGACACATTCATATCGAGGTTGGTAGATATTGATACCATTCAAGGAATAAACCGTCTGTGTTCCTATTTTACGTTCGAGCATCGTGGCTTGGAGAAGTTTACCGTCCAAGTCAACAAAGCAGCGTCCTCGGGGACATCCACCAGGAATATTGGCGTCAATGACTGCGGCATGGCATCCAACGTCACCTGGAGGAGCGTGGCCTTCCCCTTTCTTCTCCATTACATCCTTTACTTTGACCCGCGCCATGTGGCGCCCCCTAGTCACCAGAAGCAGTGACTTGTGAGCACTGTCCCAAATGACGTCAGTAAAACTGTACGACTCTGAAGGAAAATGTATCCTTACAGGTCGGAAGTTCTGGATTTTCAGATGTAAAAACATGATAGACGAATTCGAGGCAAAAATGATGAAATCTCCGTTGGTCATCCATCGTACATGTATCGTTCGCAAACGTCCTTCTACAGTGCTTCGCGCAAGTAACTTTGTCCCAAAGCTTCCTTTCCTTCCACGTATACGTCTAATCTCATGTATAAAGACTGATATCGCAGAAGATACTGGACAAAGTATTATCAATCTATGTCCGTTGAGATAAATGCGGCCAGGTTTGACAACGCATGGTGGCCGTGGCAACATATAAAGTCCTCTGAGTTCTTTTGCCCAATGAACATTAAACAAAGAAAACGCAATGACATTTTTCCTCGTGATTTTATTAATAAGTATCGACGGAATGAACCAAGCAATCGTCAACTGCCCGAAATTTCCAATGATGAAAGTCTTTTTGTCATTTTTTACACCATATGACATGGCTAACTTAGATGTAATGATGAAGCTGGTGTATATTTTTTGTTGATAACCATTAATAAACAAGCCCTCCTCAGCGGAGAACATCAGCCAATCAGTATATCTCGGGGCTGCCAACGAAATGTCGATGCGCCTCTTGTAAATGTAACCTAGCAGGACCTGTAGTTAGACAAGTTAATTTTGGCAAGGCTCCGTACCGTCGAACCGTGTCACCTACGACGTATCGAGCTAATGCATTTTGGTCACACGGATCGACGATACGGAAGTCCGTGTCACGTATGACGTATCGAGCTAATGCATTTTCTATTAAAGTCATACGTGATACGGGTCGACGCAGTACGGACCCTTGCCATTAATATCTGAACGAACATTTAATGATAGGTTGAAAAACTGTACAACCCACAATAAGTATACGGTAGTAGGCCTACCCAAAATACACAACAGCGAAATCTACTTTTGCTTGTACGTATTGCTCATCAGAGAGTGCAGAAACGGCGACAACGGAGAAATCTGAAAAGCCGAGTTCCTGAAAAGCACGAGGGATGGGACAGTCTTGGGTCTCAGAGAAAATAAGTGGGTTTCACACAGTGCGTTAGCTAAGCAGTGGGCGGTGAGTCAGCGCTAAAGTTAACGCCCCATGGACCCATCTCTACTAAACCATTACAAGTGACAGTTGGCGTCACCCTCACGACTTTCGTCAGTTAGCACCAACACCTCTTTTCTGCTAAAATTTTCTTGCTCTGGCCTCGCTCATTGAAAGAGTTCGATTTTGGCAGCCATCTTTGGTCTGGAGCACAAATTTCCGGTCACATGACCACGAGTCTGGCAATGGCGAACAAGTTTGGCTTTTTATCCCGACAGGGCGGCGCTGCGAGCGGTTGTACCGTAAAAACAACAAAGGAATGCAAAAATGTCGCGTCACGACTGCAACAAGGACGAAACGTCGAAAAATATATGGTACAACTGCTCACAGCGCCTCATAGCGGCGACAGTTTGTTCTTTTACTTCTCAGGAACTTTCCTATGCTTCGATGGAGTGTGGGCCTATTAGAAATGAACCTCACAGCTTGTTTTTTCTTGTGTGCCATCTTGTTTGCGCAGTAGAGATCAAGATTATGTGCCGTGGTGCAGGAGATTGTGCAGTCTAATGGAGAACGGCCTTCAGCACAGGACTCGACCACCACATCTCCGCGAACCGTGTAACGTACAAGTAGAAAAGAGACAAACATAAGAAGTGACATTCTACTGGAACTGCTGTCAGTAATATGTAGATTAGACGGCGAAAGTCAAGCTTGATATTGAACCCGATATTACTCGGTGTAGTCGAGGGAGCGGCGACTCCTTGTGTTTGTGAGAGAAAAGAAACAGACGAGAATTCGAATTTCGTAGTTGAAGCAATTTCCGCCCTTTCGATGGTCTTGTGACGACGGCAGTGATGATGGCAAGATATTCATCTCCAAGTTACGGAAAACGAGAAGAAATTACGTGTTCTACATCCACTTTTAAATGCATACCCTTGTATCGAATCGTTCTGTTCTGGCTTCAAAAGGCAGTTTTCGTCAGTCAGAGAAACAGCAATACGAATAGAAGGCAAAGCCGAAACCTCAAGTCATTGCCGACGAGAACCAAGATGTGAACTCCAATCCGAAGCCAACACATGCTGGCCACATTTTCTAAATGGTTCGATCATGCTTCGATCTTCAGCATCGACTGATCGCTCGTGAAATAACGCACAAAGGAAGACCTTCAACGAAAAAGCCCTTGGGGAGGCCAACAACCTTAACAATCGGTGAATTCAAATCAGTTGTTATATCGATGAATGGTACAGCTGCCTTGAATGTTTTTTACTTCGAATACCCGGTAATCGATATCACCACAAAAAAAGCTCAAGTGAAAAATTAAGTACGGTAGTTCCTTACATATCGGGTGTCCCAAAAAAAGTGAACCGCTTTTTTGACAAGTATTTTCTCAGCGATAGATACACGGAATTCATTGGAATTTTTCACAGAGTAACCTTAGGGTATCATCAACAAGTCTGCAAAATATCTAGGAGATTGGTCACAAATTATGCGAGTATTGTCAAATTCAAAACAGCATGTCAACACCTGCGTGAACATGATGAAGGTCACATTGCATTAGCTCTGATATTGGATTGGATAAGTTAACATTTGAAAATGATTATCAACATGATCAACGAAGTTCGGTAGAAAGCAACCTCATTGCAATTGTCCTCTCAGAAGTTTATAATACTTACTGAAAAAGCACGCTAATTTCAACCGGTATTGATGAAGACTTATATCCTATCGTCTTTCACAATAGCTTTCGAAAGGACACTAAAGAATCAATGGATGCTTTAATACTTAGACAAATGATATCATAGTCTTTGTTTTCTTCATTCTTAATCGATCATTAGTAACAGAAAGTTAACAAGAATAATGCCAGCACACCGACAGATATACAATGCATGCGATACCTGGACGTCCGATTGAATTTTTGCTCTGGAACAATCAAACGCCTCAATTTTGCAATCTTACAGAACGTCCCGACACGGACCATTTCTCATTACAGCCTTCATCACACCCACCGACGTCCCAACTCAGGAGGTGAAGAAACTATCTTGATAACAAAGCAAAGCTAACATGTGACCATGTGAAGAAAACACTCTGCTTTGGGGGTCATTCAAGTATTACATACGGAAAATTTTGGAAATATTTTTGCCCCCCCCCCCGTATGGAACACGAGGGAATAAGGGGAAGCACCAGCTCTGTTGGACAACCAACTGATTTACCTACCCGCCGATGATGTGTCACTTCCTGGTTCCTGCTAGTTGTACAGAGGCTTGTAGATATTGATGCTAATCAAAGAAGTCACCTGCCGCTCTCCAACTTGATTCTCGATCGTCATAGCTTGGAGAAGTTTGCCGTCCAAATCCACAAAGCAGCGTCCCAAGGGGCATCCCCCAGTAATATTGGTGTCAATGATTTTCGCACGGCATCCAATATTTTCTGGAGGAACATTCCTTGATTGTAGGCCGACATCGCCGCCAGCCAAGTCCTCCACCTTAGCCCACGCTACCTGTCCTGTTGTCGTCACCATCAGCAATGATCTGGCGTCTTGGTTCCATAGGACGTCAGTGAAGTGAAATGGCTTATGAAATGTTACATTGACGCTGTAAGGTTTGTAGTTGTAACGTTTTCTGAATATAAGAATGATCAGAGAATCTACGGACCACATGAAAAAATCTCCACCAACTAACCAACGCACATGAGACTTTTCAAAGCATCTGTTTAACACCATCTGATTTACAACTTCGAATCTTCTTTTAATATATTCACCGACATTTATAATATCATATATTGCGATGGATATGTGCGAGCTGTCTAAATAGCAGTAGACTAAAAGTGTTTGTCTACTGACACGGCAAACAGGGGGTGCTTTAGAGGGGCATCCGTTCCGAGGAGGAAGGGGCTGTAATAAAGGCGTTTGTTTGTTATCAATCTTCTTGAACACAAGGCGCCGTCTCCGTCGACACGCCGTTTGTGACACGAGCCCAGTGATCCAAAAATCACTGTATACTCCAGCTACATGAATCTTACTTATGCCTGAATTAGCCTTATTAACCATCCAATAACAAACTTCTACCGTTTTTTCAGATGATGCGATAAATACATGTATGGTGTATTCTCGTTTCTGGTATTCATTAATGAATACGCCGTATTCAGCAGAAAACTCAAGATATTCTGTACCGAGGGGTGGTACAACTGAATTACTTCTTGCCGAAATGTAACCGATGATTCCCTAGAAGGAAATACACGTTGATCAATATTGTAACTCCAGAGTTCGTTCACGACGCGAGCGTTCCACGATGGCGGCTCACGCGCATCTATACGACCAAAAATATATAAAAATTTTTGATACGACGTTGTTTACCGAATCCTGAAATAAACGCACTCACCTGCCCAGTCCCGCCCTGAGATGGTTCCCGTCTGCACTGAACTTCAATGTTATGTCGCCTGATGCATGAAACAGTACATTCTAGGGCCGATCGTCGCTTAGCGCAAGACTTTATCACCATATTGGCACTAACAGTATGATCGGAATATAGGACCATGGTGCAAATGAATAGAACCCTACACCATTTATTCAGCATCTTCAGAATTCGTCCGAAGGGAGAGGCCGCGCGAAGCAGGCCAAACATCCGGGAACCTGCGAATATGTAATCGACGAATTGGTCGGCGAAAGGTTTTAATCGACGCATATCGGTGAAAATAGACGAGCGAAGGACGAAGTTTATATTTGAAAATGATTATCAACTGAAGTTCGATAGAAAGCAACCTCATTGCAATCCTCCTCTCAGAAAGATATTCTAATACTTACTGAAAAAGCACGCTAAGTTCAACCGGTATTGATAAAGACTCATATCGTATCGTCTCTCACAATAGCTTTCGAAAGGACACCAAAGAATCGATGGATGCTTTACTTAGACAATGATATCATAGTCTTTGTTTTATTCATACTTAATCGATCATTGGTGACAGAAAGTGGACAAGAACGGTGGCAGCACATCAACCGATAATACAATGCATGCGATACCTGGACGTCCGATTGAATTTTTGCTCTGGAAGAACCAAACGCCTCAAATTTGCAATCTTACGGAACGTCCCGACATGGACCATTTCTCATTACAGCCTTCATCACACTCACCGTCGTCCCAACCTCGGAGGTGAAGAAACTATCTTGATAACAAAGCAAAGCTAACATGTGACCATATGAAGAAAGCACTCTGCTTGGCATTGTTCGGTCTCATGCATCACCATTTAACACCCGCCCACAGAAGGGTTTTTACCTCGCTCTTCTTTGATGAAGAGAGCGAGCGAAGTATAGGCCTAGTATAGCATGCACTGGCAGAAACCTGTACACTTGTTTCTACACAAAACATCCGGGAACCTGCGAATATGTAATCGACGAATTGGTCGGCGAAAGGTTTTAATCGACGCATATCGGTGAAAATAGACGAGCGAAGGATTAAGTTTATATTATATTTGAAAATGATTATCAGCTGAAGTTCGATAGAAAGCAACCTCATTGCAATCCTCTTCTCAGAAGTACATTATAATACTTACTGAAAAAGCACGCTAAGTTCAACCGGTATTGATAAAGACTCATATCGTATCGTCTCTCACAATAGCTTTCGAAAGGACACTAAAGAATCAATGGATGCTTTAATACTTAGACAAATGATATCATAGTCTTTGTTTTCTTCATTCTTAATCGATCATTAGTAACAGAAAGTGGACAAGAATAATGCCAGCACACCGACAGATATACAATGCATGCGGGGCCTGTACGTCCGATTGAATTTTTGCTCTGGAACAATCAAACGCCTCAAATTTGCAATCTTACGGAACGTCCCGACATGGACCATTTCTCATTACAGCCTTCATCACACTCACCGTCGTCCCAACCTCGGAGGTGAAGAAACTATCTTGATAACAAAGCAAAGCTAACATGTGACCATGTGAAGAAAGCATTCTGCTTGGCATTGTTCGGTCTCATGCATCACCATTTAACACCCGCCCACAGAAGGGTTTTTACCTCGCTCTTCTTTGATGAAGAGAGTGAGCGAGATATAGGCCTAGTAGCATGCACTGGCAGACACCTGTAGGGCTTACACTTGTTTCTACACCACCAATTTCTCTCAATGACATCAACAAACTCTTGGTCATCACAAAGCCGCTTGGATTTTTATCCCACAGGGCGGCGCTGCGAACGGTAGTTCAGCAAAGCAATATGCAATGGTGTCGCATGACGACGTCCTTGACGCATACATTTTGACATGGAAGAGAGTGAGCGAGGTAGAGTAGCATGCACTGGCAGACATCTGTACACGACCTTGTTTTTATCAAAAATATATTACACCTGTCCACCAATTAATTTCTCTCAATGACATCAATAAAATGTTGGTCATCACAAAGCCGCTTGCCTTTTTATCCGACAGGGCGGCGCTGCCAGCGGTAGTTCAGCAAAAGCAATACAATAATGTCGCACCACGACGTCCTTGACCTAATGCAACAAAGAAGAAACGTCGAAAAGTGGTACAGCCGCTCACAGCACCTCCCAGTAGCGGTAGTCCTGCAGGTTCCCCATTAATAACAACACATTTGGCGTATCTTGGATATGGAACGCTCGACGTTTCTTTAAAAACGATTTCTTGGTTTCATTGACTTTTGAAGGGAAATCCATGACAAACATACGACCAAAGATCTTAAAATCACACTTGCATAATCCTTGGTGGAATATGCCAGGTATAGTACCTTAGTATAAAATACCTACATATTCCTTGGTGGAATATGCCATATAAAAGTGTCTGCAACCACCGAAGATATATCGAGTGAAGAGCTGACTATTTCGTGGTATTCGTGCCCTCGGGTGTCATCAGGTTCACAGTCCTGAGGTATTCTCATTTTGTGTCACCTGAGAACAGCCAAAAGCAGAAAAAACTGTGGTGAAACCAGAATATTCTTGGAGATAAGAAACCGCCCAGCTGTTGCAACCAACTGGGTTACCTACCGGATGTGTCTCTTCCTGGTTCCTACTAATTATACAGAGGCTTGTAGATATTGATGCTAGTCAAAGAAGTCACCTGCCGCTCTCCAAGTTGACTCTTGATCATGACCGCTTGGAGAAGTTTGCCGTCCAAATCCACAAAGCAGCGTCCCAAGGGACATCCACCAGTAATATTGGTGTCAATGATTTTCGCACGGCATCCAATATTTTCTGGAGGAACATTCCTTGATTGTAGGCCGACATCGCCACCAGCCAAGTCCTCCACCTTAGCCCACGCTACCTGGCCTGTTGTCGTCACCATCAGCAATGATCTGGCGTCTTGGTTCCATAGGACGTCAGTGAATTGAAATCGCTTATGAAATGTTACATTGACGCTGTAAGGTTTGTAGTTGTAACGTTTTCTGAATATGAGAATGATCAGAGAATCTACGGACCACATGAAAAAATCTCCACCGACTAACCAACGCACATGTGTTTTTTCAAAGCATCTATGTAACACCATTTGATTTACAACTTCGAATCTTCTTTCAATATCTTCACCAACATTTAATATGCAAAGATCAGTAATCTAGGGAACTCACGCAGCTTTGACCATGGGGGGGAAACCCCCCCAAACCCCCCTTGACGCAAAGGACCCGGAACGCCGCGCAGCGGCCAGATAGCGAAGCTGCTGACGTCACAGGCGGTCCGATTCTAAATTTCCCCTCATGTAAGAAATCCGGCTTCTGGCAAACAGCGTGCCAAAAACACACAATACGGTATTGTTAAGCGCTCAAACTTCGCATGAAAGTTAAGGAGGACTGGAAATGATGTATCGATGGCGCAATAGGAGCTGTCAGCGAGTTGACCACTAGGTGTCACTAGGACCCAATTCAATGCATCTAGCGGACCCAGTCATTATCGATCGAGCAGCGATCATAATAGATTTCCTGTACATTTGGTCCGCTAAGACTGTGCTGCCATCTGTTAGCAATAAGCGCGGCTGACTGCTCCTATTAGTCACTTCGCTCAGCAGTTTGTTTGTAAATTTAGATTTAATTTCAAACTTATGATTTGATGGTATTGTCACCGGAATGGTGCGTGTGTTGGCCATATTAATGGCGGAACAGCATACCCAAATTGCCTGTTTTTTGGCTAGACCAAAGGTACGTATACCCGCCTCGGCCTGTCGTCCCCAATGAACTTGACTTTACAAACCACGTCGTACCCACTCCGTGTCCCCTTCATTCACACCCTACACTCCCAATTGTCCCCTGGTCCATTTTCCCTGGTTAGATATTTTCTTTGTGGGTACTAACCTAGCCCTGATTGAGGCTTATAACCCTAAGGTCATAACCCTAANAGCAAGTGGCGATGCTACCGTTGATAACCTTGTTACCACCGTGTTGTTGCCGACCAACACCTTGTGGCCACCGCACAATATCCTCTGGACCGCATATAACCGTGTTAACACCGTACACCACCCTACTAACGCCTCGTTTGACCGCAAGGCCACTTTGATGACACCTCGTGGCCACCTTCATTAACCTCCTTTGAACGTGGACAACCGCATCACCACCTTATTCACACCGTGTTTTCACCTCCCTTGTCACAGATTTGGTGCCAAACCGCCGTCATTTTTGGCGGTTCACCACGGTTTGAGAACCGTGTTGAACCGCCATCAGAACCGTCCCCGTGTGAGGCTCGCTTTACGTTATTGTAACCTCCGAGTTCGTTCACTGTGTCAAGCTAGCACCAAATTAGAAAATATGGTGCTAGCTTGACATAAGCGAGTTCGTTCGATCAGCGCCCCATGTCGAGCTTCCGTCGGTTTTCGTGAATCGCACAGCTAACCTATGGCGAACAGTCCGAACACCAGGGTGTTCCTGGATAGTTCAGAGCTAGAGCGTTCGATGATGGCGGGTCATGTGTACAAATTAAGAAACTTACTTTATTAGTACTTTACAGAGTCCTGAAATTAACGACCTCACCTGCTCAGTCCCGTCCTGAGATGGTTCCTGTCGACACTGAAGTTCAATGTTATGTCGCCTGATGCATGAAACAGTACATTCTAGAGCCGACCGTCGTTTAGCGCAAGACTTTATCACCATATTGGCTCTAACAACAGTATGATCGGAATAAAGGACCATGGCGCAAATGAATAAAACCTTACACCATTTATTCAGCATCTTCAGAATTCCCCCGAAGTGAGATGCCGCGCGAAGCAGGCTAAACATCTCGAAGCCTCCGGGTATGTAATCGACGAATTGGTCGGCGAAAGGTTTAAATCGACGCATCGGTGAAAATAAGGATTAAGTTTATATTTGAAAATGATTATCAGCTGAAGTTCGATAGAAAGCAACCTCATTGCAATCCTCCTCTCAGAAGTACATTATAATACTTACTGAAAAAGCACGCTATGTTGAACCGGTATTGATGAAGACATATCGCATTGTCTCTCACGATAGATTTCGAAAGGATACCAAAGAATCGATGGATGCTTTACTTATACAATGATATCATAGTCTTTGTTTTATTCATCCTTAATCGATCATTGCTAATAGAAAGCTGACAAGAATGGTGGCAGATATAGCCTACAATGCATGGGATACCTGGACGTCCGATTGAATTTTTGCCCTCGAACAGTCAAATGCCCAAATTTTCCTTCGTACGTGGGCCATTCCTAATTACAGCCTTCATCATCACACCCACTGTCGACACAACTTGGCAAGCGAAACTACCATGAAATGAAAGCAAAGCTATGTGACCATGTGAAGAAAGCACTCTGCTTGTAGCCTGGTTTGACCTCATGCTCACAAAACACACCAGGCATCCTCCCATAGCAGGGATTTTACCCCGCTCCTTTTCATCCACTCACCGAGTTGACGAAGAAGAGCGAGATAAAAATCCCTGCTTAGGAGGATGCATTATTACATGGTATCAAAGAGATCACTTGGAGCATGGACGCCTTGGATACGGTTTTCAGGTCTTGAATATAAAATCGTCTTCTCCATCCGTCACAGTGGAAGATCCACCCCAGACTAACTGAAACCAACCAAGCAGCTGCCCTTCCTTGAAGATCTCGTAGTTTCACACGCTACGTTGAGAAACACTCGACTCAAGCCACTGGCTTTCTCTTCTTGGGCGCCTTTCCCAGGAGGTCGTATTCTAGCAAGCCACAGACACGTGATCCGAAATCGGCCACTACCAAAACATTTTCGGATGATGGATCGACTTTTATCTTCCCGTTGAATATATCCCCGCTGCCTTTCTGAAGCACTGTGTCGCCCACCTTCACAGAAATGGCATAGGGGACGGTTAGTCTGAACGTGTATTCTTGGTCCCTAGTCAGGGCATGGAGTACCGGGCTGTGGAGTAGGATTCCGTCATACTGGTAGTATGGTGCATATGCTGTTGGGAAGCCAGCTCCCTCTGGTTGACTTTTCTTGCTGTTGATCAAGAAGGAACAAGGTTGTACTGTTTGGCCATCCAGTTTAGCGCCAACGTGAAGGAGATACCACCCGGGCTCTGGCGGTGTCACTTTCAGCTTGACAATCTCGGGAGTCTTCTCCTTGAAGATGTACCGCATCAAGTCGGCAGACGGCACAGCGGTGTTTGCCGACACCAACCAACCCCAGACATTCTGTAACTTCTTGGAGGTCAGGAGAGGAACCTCAACGGTCCCGCGGCTGTCGGGGTAGAGAGTGGATGACCTAAACCTCTGTGGCCGGACTCCTGATATCTCCACGGCAGATTCGTCGAGTCCTATGGAGAAATTCGGCGTATTCTGGCTCGGGAAGAACGGGATGCATGGAGTTGCAGGCTGTTTGCATTCAACTACGATACGGAAAAGTTGACCTTTAGTGCTGCCTCCCTCTACTTGCCATCCACTTAAGAGGTACATGCCACTTTCTGGGAGAGACAGGTGGTAGACAATCACCAGACCATTCGCACCTCTCGGCTGTGTCTCGGCATAGACATGCTGATTCAACTTGGTGTTGTCCCTCGTCAACGAATGGACAACATGCAATGCGTTTTCAAGATAAAAGGTGATTGCACACTTCCCGGTTTTCGTTTTCACGAAGTACCTATCCTTAGCTGGTCGCATGCGTAGTTCTACCATCCCAGATGTTCCACCGATAGGGGTCTCTAGGCGCGGAAAGAGCAGACCCTCCCAGGGGACGCGGCAGTCGATCAGGTAGAACGCCAACCAGTCGTTCGTTTCACTTCTCGAGCTCATACAACTCATGCGGAATGTGTAGAGACCGACAGCAGAAAACCGCAAATGAAAAGTCAGGATGTTCCCGTCAGTTGAGACATCACAGCAGGCGTTCCCATGAAGTTCCCGTCCATTCTGATCCAACACCTTGTACACGATTCTCTCTCTTCGGATAGGGTTCGCAATGACGATGCAGCATTTCCCATTCTTCGCTACAATGGTGGAAGACTTCTTCCCCTTCGTCCTAAAACCTTGCTTCCTGAACTCCAAAGTAGGACCCCAGCAGGTCCAGTGTTCTGGGAACAGCTCCCCCTGGTAGGGAACCTTAGCATCAATCAAGCAGAAGCATAGCCATTCGGTTGCCTGTCCGTCTTGAAGTTCGGTGATATAGAATTGAAACATGCCCTTCTCTGGTAGACGAAATTTAAAGTGAACCACATCACCTTTGACCTCGGCCATGATGCATTTGTGTTCCTTCGCATAGCGGGTGCCATTTCTCTTCAAGACGTAAGTGAAGAACACATCATCTGGCCTCCGCATGACCAGCTCCGTGGTCCCATCTCGGGCAACCAAAAACGAATCCTGGGGACGGATAAGCTTGAAGCCGTAGGCGTAGAACTCTCGCGTAGGCCCGTAAGGAAACTGCCTCTCGGGAAAGTTTGTCAGGTCAGTTGTAGGATTCTCACAATTTATCACAAAGTTTGCAGAAAAGCTGAACTGATCCGGTTTGTTTCTTTCCGGGATGCGAGTAAGAATGGAGAAGAGGTATTCTCCTTTACGTTTCAAATTCAGATGACAGGTCAACGTGTTTTGTTTCATGTCGAGACAGAATTCCGTCTTCAGCGACTCGCCTTGTTCGCCGAAGGTGAGCTTCGCTGTGACGTCACGACTAGAGGCTTGCCGAGGAATGCCGAACGTGAGCTGTAATTTCCCTGTGGCAGTACGAATGAAAGGACTTGTAATCGAAGTTGCGCTGTATCCACTGTCGGTAAACTTTCGCCCAACGCCAATACTGTAAGAGTCCTTCTCTCCTGGATAGGGTCGATGTGTCTGTGGTCCCTTTCCAATCAGCTTGTACGTCGCTAGGTTGGACGCCCTGTCAGTGTCTACGGCTGGGTAGAGGGGGCCACCATTGATCTTCAGCAGGTAATTGATATTCGCCCTTGGGAGGCGGACGTACGTGACGTACGTGTTGCCCTGCTGTTCCACCTTGGCGTAACCTTTAAGCTCCGTGTCCGATCTGGCAGCGAATAGCTTGGCATGGACTATCAGTGGACATTTGTTGTAACGTATCTTGATCTCGGCAGTGTTGTCAGGAAGCTCAATGACTCCAGCTGAGTGGGTCAACAGATCGACTGTTATATCGTACGGGCCTCCACCCTTCTTTACCGGCCGCTTCAGCCAATCATTGAAATTCTGCTGAGGGTCGCTGACAAACTGCAATGGAATTGAAAGGAAGAATGAGAATGGTTGTTGTGTCGAATTGGGGCTGACCCAAGAACATTTGCCAGAGGTCTGTCTTGGCAAACAAGACTATGTACTGTATAGCACTTGCCCATGCTTATGAGCGGAGTACCACGGGATTCGCTAGCAAGCAGACTCGGTGAGAAGGGCGCCCATACCTGTAAATCAGGTCTTGAGTCCTTCCTCTCGCCGGTCGGTGTATCGGCTCTCGGCCAGTGACTCTCTAGGAATTGTTCAGGGTTGCTGAGGAACCAGGTTTCTTCCCAACACTTCTTGAACTCCTTGCTTCTTTGACCGCCCTCTGAAAAAAGCACATTAGTATTAATGACACTTCCGTCTCTTTCATCCGTTCACTGATCAGAAATGAAGGGTATGGATCTTTTGCCCACCTGTGGAACCAGCAGCCCATGTAGGATCACACAAGTAATCCCTGCCTCCAAGGTTGACTATTAACCATGCATGGCCCTTGTCTTCTTCCATGTCTATCTCGTCCCCAGGCATGTATTCGCCACTCTTTGACATACCACCAACGTAACGACAATCGATGTCGACGAAGCTGGAACGAAAAGACTCCTTTGGTCAGTGAGTGGGTACGTTGGCCGTGGAACTCACGAGAGAGCTTTGAAACTCACCTGTCGAGTAGGCCTACCTTGTCGTTCTCAATGCTAGGGGCAAGTTGTTATTTTGTGCTTCCCAGACTCCGATGATGTTTTGCTTAACCCGAAGGGTAGGTATGGATAGGTCAACTCAAGCGAGTAATCCTGGGAGGAGAGGTCCTGATGCTTACCTACACAAGTGCTGGACAAGGTTGACGTAACCCGCACAAACAGCATAGCCGTTTCTCAAGACTGCGTCTGGTTCGTTTTGTTGCGGTCTTCCTGGAAGAGGAGCAGGTGGTTGCTGAAGATGACTTTTGGAAGACCGACGGGCGTCAAGTACGCAGCGGAGATCATCGAACATTCAAAGTATACAATCATGAGTAATAGGATTTCCACAGAGCAGACAGATGTTGCCGAAGCAAAAGTACATGCACCTCAGTTTTATCACGGACTCGCACCGAGATGTCGAGTCATGCACCTTCTATCCGGAGGGAATTAAAGTACAGGGCCCTGGCTTTCGTCATGATTTACAACCGTTGGGCGCCCAGCACTGATCTCAGAGAGGTTTAATGACCGCTTACCTGTGTTCAAATAGACCACATCATATGCTATGTTCTCGGCTACCCATTGAAAAATGGCTCTGAATCGTTCCGTGTGTGTTCGACAAACGCTGATCAGATATTTGGCCAGCGCCTCGGCATTTCGTGCGACGTAGCTTGGTGTCTGAAAGTGATACAGAACACGGTGTAAGTAGATCTGCACTGTGCTGCACTAAATTAATGTCCAGCCAGACCTCAAAGTATTTTCTAAGAAGGCCTACCTTTAGTACATGATCATCAACGTGTTGCAGCTTCTCCAGCTTTGGGATAAGGCTCCTCTTTCCACTCCAGAAGAGTTCTTCCTGTGTTACATACTTGGCGTTCTTTGGAGCAGGAATGTCTGCGATGCTATTAAGTCGCTGCAGTTGTCTCTTCTGCAAGGCTTGGTCTGTCATGCAGAAAGACCCCTTCTTCTTTGGACGGTAGTTAGGCGGAGGTTTACTGCTTGTGTTCCCCATTTTTGAGAAGGGCGAAAGGGCAGGGTTGTAGAGCCTTCAGGAAGTCAGGTGTAACGTTTGGTATCTGTCTGCAACATTAAACAACTTTTGAATCAAATCTGTATGACTTGAGGCAATAGGAGCTGTCAGCGAGTTGACCACTAGGTGTCACTACGGCCCAATTCAATGCATATAGCGCATTCGGCTCGGCCTCGCCCGGCCTCCTTCGGGTACTTCGGGATTTGTCGGGAGTCCGGCTCGGCTGTATAACAATACGCGCCATCTTGAAACGGAAGTGGGTCCTCAGTTCCGGCGATTTACTAACCCATTCGTCCGCCGGATAAAATATAGTGCCCAGGTGATGGTGTCTAGAATTACACGATATACGCATATTTTTTGAAAATTCATCATTGTATATATGAATTACTTAAAACTATAGATTTATGCGTACATAAGATCAAGAAAAGTATGATATTATGTTGCTGGATGCTGCATGTTGCCTCCCAGTGTTCCCGGAAATCAGTCTACGCATGCGCAGTACGTATTAAGTAGTGCTCCTAACGCGGATGAATGTCTATCCAAGATGGCGGTATTCTTCATACAGTAGAGATACTTTTCGTCTCGTCAGAAGTGAAACATCGAAAAAGTATCTCACAACGTAGAATGGCATATAGCGGACCCAGTCATTATTGATCGAGCAGCAATCACGTAGATTTCCCTGTACATTGGTCCGCTAGAACTTTGCTGCCATCTGTTGGCAATATGCGCGGCTGACTGCTCATATTGCCGTTGTGAGGGAAGACCAACAGGAATTTAGTTACATGTAGGATTATCGAGTTTGTGGGCTACAAGAGATTCTCGGGTTCAATCATCAAAAGTTCAAGCCGTGGTCAACAAGAAAGCAGCTTTGGTTGCATGTTACAATGATCTCATCCATGAATGAATGCTTTTGATATATACATAATTGCCGCGTCAATGAAGTAACAACTTTGATGAGATCCATTGTATTAGGACGGCTTATGCCGCAACTTGTATATAACAGCCCCTTTCTGCTGTTTCCCTTAGGTTGCGTAAGTTATTCGAGTTACGTCCTGTGACGATGATGGAGTTTGACCTGGCGATGATCCCTGTCCCTGACTCAGATCAGTAAAGGTGCAGACAATAAGGAAGGAAAGCTGCTGGATAGAGAAGCCCCGCCTCACACGGGGTGCAGGCCAAGCGCGCCTTCACATCGGTCGGGAGATAACCTGTTGATTCTTCATATACGGTACAAGTTTATGATTGGCCATCATCAAAATTGGATTTCCAGGTGACCCCATCGTGTTTGCTGGCATTGTTTAACATTCGGTTGACATTCCTCGGCAGATAAATGACAGACATAATGGGACAAAATACGATCATGTCACATAGTATTGACCAACAGAATATATGCAATGTGATGTTAAGTAGGACTATAAACTCGAAGTTCAAAACAGGAAGTTTTCCATCATTTTCTATCGAAACGAAAGCATTGAGATATCACACTATTTAGCATTAAAGTGTCACACACCAAGAAGCCTGGTGTAATGTCATTGAGTCGCCCTATTGCAAAGCTGTCAGCACCCTCATCTCTTACCTCAAAGATATCTCCGCGCGATAATGTGCTACGACGCCGACATGTGTGCTACTCTGTCGGCCCGATGTTGGGGAACACTGGCTGATGGTGAACAACATACGATGCTACACCATGTGACCCATGCCATTATGTTAGTTACCTCATAATTAGCAGATGATCGGGTGACCATAGCGATGACTGAGAGTTATTACATAACCAATCACCCAATCAATGGTCATTTAATTAAAGGACCACAGTATTGCTTCCCAATCGTGCGTTACACCTACCCGCGTTAAGGGAGACCTCTATTGACGACTTGGTAAACTACGCATGCTACTACGTGCATTGTAGTGTAATCATACATTCTCCAACACTGGGGCGAAAGGCTTAACTACAGTATTGGAGAACGGGTACGGTGGCGCCGGCTGTCGACAGAAAGTGGCAATACCGTGGTGCTTTAAGTGCGCCATGTTCGGCCAATTTCTACATGTATTGAACAAACAGTATAGGCCTAATTGATATTTTGTACTTCATATTTTGGACTACTGTCTGGACTACTGTCTAATGTCTGTCGAATTGTCTGCTAGGTCATCACGCAACATTAATTGGCTTATTTCTGGCAGCCGGGATATAACATGAACGCAGCAGGAAGTTCCCCGAGACCGTTGTCTCTTCAGATGGGGAAAAATACGGAACAAATAAGGCTGACCGATGAATGAATGACTCCTGGTCACTGGCATCCTCCCGAATTCAGATGTTCATGAGATACTAGTTAGTCAGTAGACGGAATCAAAAAGAGATAGCCTACCTGAAGTTGCAACGGCAAGGATTTTCCACTAGGCCTTACGTGAACAAGGCCTCTATAACCGATAACAGCACTGATCAAGTATAACAACACAAATGAACGAAACACCCAACAACAAATATACGATGATGATCATAAATCACATATTCCTAAAATTTAGACAGACCTTCCAAAGAACATTATCAGGAGCACTCAATATCTATGATGAGTCAGTTACATGCGCCTATCGAATTCAAGGGCCGGTATTTCCTGGTTCGAATATAGAACATGATTAACGCGTCTCTGGGCTTCACCGAGTTTTGTAATGATTTTAGTCCATGGCATAAATGTAACATCTCTGGCCAACACCCAACAGCCCAGAGAGAATCAATATTTGTTACATAATTTCTTGACAGCCACAGCTATCGAGTCAGGGATTCCCTGCCTTTACGTCACGATCCTGACTTGTTTGACGTCAGTCGGCCGTTTTCGCCCGCTCAGGGAAGCTGGACATTGGACCACGAATTGATTAATTGAATAATGGGCAATTGGAATTCGCGGAAATCACAGGCCCTATACTTCCTGTCTCAAAATTTGTAGGCCTAGCACGTGCAGTCAGTCATGGAATGAGTCTTTCCTGTTTCGTAAAGCTTTTACTTATAATTGTCCTTGAAGTAGGCCTAGACCCCTAAAACACAAGTACAGTAGGGCCTACTTCACAAAGGATGCCTTGTGGGAGGTAAAGGTACCGTCGCGAGAACCACCGTGAGAGATACATATGTCCCCTCTACTTCTGTCCAAGAATCTTTAACTACTCCGAGTACACATTGCATGTGTGAATCACTTTGTAAGCTGTTTTGGTATCTACTTACTTACGA
Organism: Notospermus geniculatus; assembly: GCA_002633025.1. Lineage (NCBI taxonomy): Eukaryota > Metazoa > Nemertea > Pilidiophora > Heteronemertea > Lineidae > Notospermus > Notospermus geniculatus. The sequence continues at coordinate 62,924 of NMRB01001578.1, read as the reverse complement.
CCTGCTGCTGTGACAGCTCCACCACTTTTCTCGAGACAGAGAGATGGCCAGGTTCCCGATCTGTTCCTTTATTCAGTTTCCACCTCCGGACGTACAGCTGAGCAGCTCAAGATATCTGGGCATGCATCGTCTAGACGCATTACTCACCGGTGCAGACACCTAGGCCTTGATCATGCACAGCAGGAGATTCCGTGTTTACCCTGGGGTTTCCCGACCAACAAAGGCGAAATATGTTCAAATGAGGAAGCCATGTTCAACATTGTGGCATTTACGCCATGTAATGCGGAATAAAACAGAACGTAGATTTGGAAATAGTAGTAGGCCTACATGTACTTGTAGGCCTAAACACATACAAAACACAGGCCCTTTTGTTGTTGGCTTAGTGTTCCATATAGGCCTATACCTGGCATGGAGAAATCCAAAGCTTTTTCAAAACACCAATGATCTGTTGTAAACAGATTTCCGTACAGGGACATCTGAGTGTGCAAGGTTTCATGCCCACACTAACCTCATGAAAGACTGACCCGATGACAAAAGATCTTCGCCCAGGCCTATTTCACGCAAAGCCTTTAAAAGAAAGTTCTTCCTATTTACAACAGGTGGTGCACGCTCTGGTTCTCCCTACTGATGGGCGACCTGTCAGAAGCTTCAAGAGATTTTCAATACGAATCATATCAAGATTCAGAAGTCACAAAATGAAGNGCTCTAGTGGACGCCACCCATTATGCGGAATAAAACAGAACGTAGATTTGGAAATAGTAGTAGGCCTACATGTACTTGTAGGCCTAAACACATACAAAACACAGGCCCTTTTGTTGTTGGCTAAGGGTGTTCCATATAGGCCTATACATGTACCTAGCATGGAGAAATCCAAAGCTTTTTCAAAACACCAATGATCTGTTGTAAACAGATTTCCGTACAAGGACATCTGAGTGTGCAAGGTTTTATGCCTACACTAATCTCATGAAAGACTGACCCGATGACAAAAGATCTTCGCCTAGGCCTATTTCACGCAAAGCCTTTAAAAGAAAGTTCTTCCTATTTACAACAGGTGGTGCACGCTCTGGTTCGCCCTACTGGTAGAGTGGGCGACCTGTCAGAAGCTTCAAGAGATTTTCAATACGAATCATATCAATTTTCAGAAATCACAGAATGAAGAGAGAACTTTGAACAGACAGACAAGTAGAAGCAACAAGCAAGAGAATAAAGAAAAGTGCATTTACCTGATGCGTGTCTTCCATTCCTTGGCTCGTCTTGTGCAATGCCAACGCCAACCTGTACTACAGCAATATTGGCCACATCAACTGTAGGCCTACGCAGCTTCCCCCGAAATGGATTTATTATCGGAACCGTCGGAACTTTTACATCTTCGAGTTACTTTCCAGGAATATTCACTGAAACCACCATTGCGTAAATTTCTTCGTACGCCTAGTATACCCTGAAGGGCTAGGTATAAACGCTCCTGAACGTCAGTTGTGACGAAACATTTTACATGTAATGTACTGTACATGTATAGGCCTACGTATAGGTAGGTATCTTTGCAGGCTACAAATACTTGTATACCATGCCGGGGAATTGAAGTAGGCCTACACTGTTAGAAGTAACAGAAGATTTTACAGAAAATCTGTGCAGCAGAGTCCCCAGGACGGTTCTGTAAAATTACAGACCTGATCTGTAAAATTACAAACTAAAATAAATGTCAACAGAGATTTGACTGGAGGCTGACCAAATTATATTTTCATACTGCCCTCAGAAGGCATCATTATGGGATGTCCAATGGAGTCCAACCAATACAGGAAAACATGAATCATACCATTAAAAAATGATGTAAATTTACAGAAAGTGCTCGGGACTCTGCTGCAGGGAATTTCTGTAAAATTACTGCAGAATTACTACTGTAAATTTAATAATTTCTAACAGTGTATAAAAGACAGCAAGTTAACCGGAAGGAAAAACGTACTCAAACAGCAAAGAGATGATAGAATATCTTGTTTATTAATTTCACTTTACTGAAAGAGACAGTCACATCTAATGGGAACGAAATACGTGTGAGCAATGACGCCAAGAATAGTAATGGTGTCCGTGAAGTGTAGAATACTGTCCGCCATTTCTGATAGTCCTGGCGGCATCTTATCAGAAATCGTACGGTCCTTTGTTGCGAAGAAGTTCGGACACCAGTGGCAAATGTCATGGAGATATCTCGTCATCCTCGAGCAGCTGCTAAGCCTCGAAAATCCATCGACTCACATTGGCTGCTGACCAAACGGGTATCGTACACATAATTCTGTCCATCTAGCATTTGTAGCGTTTCCACGCACGGTTATCACCAGGACGACGTACAGGCGCCTCGCCTGGACACCAAGCATCCCTTTCTTGCCCATCAACACGGCAAATGCAGCCTTCTTTACAGAAACAACACTTGCCGCCATTCTCTGTGTGTGCTGATGGGCATTTAGTCGATTCCTCCATGATCTTCTGTTTAGCGTTGATTTCAGCCACGACGGGGTCGGTGTTCACCTTCTCGACCTTGGTTTGGTCCTCGATGACCGGGATGGTGATCACGCCGATTACCAAGGTCAGCAGAAGGATCAGCATCATCGCGGTGTGTCTCCTCATCTTCATGTCATGTACCTGGAATGATAAGTTGTATATGTAACTTCAAACTTCAAAGGCCAATATCGACGCTTGACCAACCCTGACTTGGTTGCTCTAGAGTTACTAGTATGTTGCGCCGGTTCATAAGCACGACTGCAACGGCTTTCTCCGACCCTGCGCGCAAGGCCGCTTTTCCACGAGGCGTGTGCCGGGGCGGAGGAGGCGGGCGGGGTGCGAGTGAAACAGCTACATGTAAAGGGAAATTCGTTGTATCGATTTTTTCCACACTTGCCCGCTTCCTCCTCCGCCGCGCGCACACGTCTCGTGTACATGCTGACAGGCGTCATTGCTACCCCAAGGCCAGTGGATATGACAGCTCAGGGAAAACGGTCATAACGCTCGCTTGCAAGGGTATGTGCTGTACACCTCTGGGTACAAGTGCCTAGATTGGCCAGATTTTAAGTGTGTATAAACTCAGTGTGTATGCAGATTTAAAGATAAAATCGACGCTTACTTACCAAAAACCTTGTGTCCGCCGAGAGATTTCTTGACGATATGACGCCAGCGTCAAAATGCCAGCGAGTCCACAGAATCAATGGCAACCACATGTGGAAGCAAGGTAAACATTGGCGAGTTCAAATCAACTTTTAGTTAAATAAAGATGATTGATCCTTTGGTTTCTGACATGAAAGTGACTCCTTATTCAATATCAGAGTTCTCCATTCAGACAATATGACGGCTGATGCTGATTGATCTGTCCATTAAAGTCTTTCCCTTCGTGTTTTAACAAGTCTATATTTGTAGGCTGTCACTTTCTTTCTATCCTTTAAAACGGTCAAGGGATAAGCCCGGATTGTGATGTAAGCAACACAATAGAGAGAAAGAATGAAAAAAATAGGGTAGGTCATTTAAATAAGGGAAAATGTTTATGAATATACCCCATTGTAAATCCCCACTCAATATGTATTGAGGGGGTTGGATATCATCGCTTTAATGACATAATACGCCGCGATATTCTTATGCAAAAGAAGTAAAATCAGCTCATTCTTTCAGTTCCGTAAAAACACGTGGCGGTCTTTGTTCCAAACTGGCCACCCAGACAAACACAATCGACAGTTTTTCAAACAGAAGTTAACCCTTGGAAATGTCGTCAGCTGACAAGCAGCCTCAGCCTCAGATATTGGCAAATACCGGTGTGACGGAAATTCAAGTCGCCCAGGAATTGGCTGATGAAAAAGGCCGGCGCCATTTTGGAATCTCGAATACTTGCACACCAAAACCACCATCGTAATCACTGCTAGTGCGCTGTAGTTAATGATATACCGGTTGAATTGTTGAGATGAATCGGTCGCCATTTTCTAAGAGAAATGTTATAAATCAAACCGCTGTAATCGACAGACCAGTTAGCTTGTTTAACAAGAAGGAAATCTCAACAATACCTTGTCTCTGACGTGGAAAACAGAGTCTAGATAAGTCGTGATCATGCATTCTTAAACGACAAAAATCCGATATTAGTTTTCACATGAACTCTTTCTGAGCAAATCGAGTTTAAGCCTCATGAGCAGGCAGTTAGCGTTGTTCAATTAGTTCGGCTTACTTCTCATTTAGGTTATTAGCCACGCAAAGCCGTAAAGAAATGGGCCTAGTCTGACTTCGAGCGCAGTAGGTATCAAGAATTTGACAATTGCACAGCATTTCGGAGTTAAGGTAAAATATCGCTGAGTCAACGACGCCTGGGTTACGGTACAAACATTGCTGGAGAATGAATGTTCACCTTTCGTGAGGAAAAGTTGCCGGCAAGGATATACCCAAATACTGACGAACTCCAAGGAGTTACCGAAAACTACGTCGAAGGAATCATGCCTCAGGGCTCCAATTAAATGGCAAAAGGAAGAATGAGTAAAAGTGACGCGGGAACTTGTGTGTTCGTCGCAGGATAGCCGCAAAATTACTTGTCGTGGATTGTTGCCTAAGAACAGTTGGGAGAGGACGGTAAAAATTGAGAAAGGAAGGGAACCTAAGTCAGAAGACGACGACGCGAAATTAATGTTTTTGATTGCCCTTAAAGTGAGGTAAACATTTCACACAAATGAAGCTCTAATGACATGAATGACAGATGGGAATTTTAAAATGGAATTGTATCGCGCTGTATTAATTCGTGCATTTATAATTGTATTTTTGATGTGTACCCAAGGGAATATTGGCCGTCATTCCTGATGGAGTATTAAAGCGACTTGACAACGTGACGAACGTCATATGGAATAACAGTGATCATCCATCGGACAAGTTTCCGGATGGGAGAAGACCAGTGGACTGTAGAGTCACGATTGAATGCCACAATAGTGTATATACAGACAGCGTTACGGTTGTGAAAGTTTGCTAGAAAGGAATAGGGGAGCTTGTTCATCGGATATTTGTAGACGGAAAGGCAGATCATCAGGTTCGAGGAGGACGCCGATCTGGGGATACACAAATTCGAGTATGTAACAGTGAAGTCTGAAAAATTAGCCCTGTGGCCGATTTCAGGTCCAACAATCCATTAGACGATAAACATGCGGCACCTCCTCGCTGCAAATGTAAAAAAAGCCTGCCACTTTTAGACACTTGTAGTGAAGGGGGTAAGTTGTTAAAATGTAGAGAGGGGGATTGGTAGATAAAATGGACACTTGTAGTAAGGAGGTTGTTACAATGTAGCGAGGAGGATAGATAGATAAAATGGACACGGGGGGGGGGGTAGCTAGTTAAAATGTGGCCAGTCGGGACACTGCACTTGTAGTAGGGGTGATGATTTCGGTCTCTTCTGACGTCATCCCATCTATATGAGATTGTTCCTTTTCTCTTGCAGCTATCGAACTCCGTATATCAAGTCGTGTATGCAATTACTCAAAACAAGTGATGCGGCAACCTACGTCACGGAACATTTGTCTTTCATACCAAAAGAGTTTACACTCCACGACGATAACAACCCACCAACCGTTACTTTCCACGCTTCAAATGGTGGGAATGCATTCGGAGATGATTAAGTTAACCAGTTCACTGGCGGTGCACAACTGATATAGGACAGAGCGATTCGCTTGGTCACCGAGGTGAAAAATCGGCAAAAGCACAGCAAAATACAAGAAAAAGACTTTGCTGAAGGTCACCTCCATCCAGGATTTTGTAAACATCTACCCAAGGAGTCCTATTGCGATGTATTTGACAACATTATTGTTGGTTTGACGTTAATTGACCTGTATAAACTAAACTGAATACTCGAATTCTACACCGACAACCGTTTTGGTGAATGTGTCTGTCAGTCAAGTCAGTATGCAAATATAAAGTAGATTCTGCTAGACGGACACTCGGGATGGTGACGATCTAAAACCAGTGTTTTGTAAAATAGAATTGCTTTACTTCAAATAAGGATTTACGCACTTAACGGAACAGTGAAAGCCAGCAAAATGAACAGTGACGATCCGTCTGACGTCCCACAGGGCAACGCCACCCCTCGAGGGAAATACCGGTTTCAGAAACCAAAGTCAACCGCCTTGAAGGAAATCGAGTCCTGGGCACAGTCGAAGACTGATCGGCGAATGGACTACGCCCGTCAGTCTGGGCAGTTGTCAGACAATGTTACGGAGCAACGGATGCTGCAAGCCAAGATCATGGAGCTGTCGAAAGAACGTTACAAATTCATGTCACAGAACGCGTACGAGAGGAAAGTGTTTTTGGACAGACAGCAACAAAAGACGAAAGTCATGCGGGATCTGTTGAGGGGTATTGACGTTGAGATGTACGTCAGGCGTGCTGGGGTTTTGTGTAGTGATATGGACCCAGCGTTCACACCGAGAAAGGAGATGAAGAAGCATGGTGGTAGACTAGGTCTCTTGGATAGGTTAGATCCGACAAAGAAGCATCCTGGTCCACGCAAGGTGGGGCATGAAGCTGAAACACACACTCATGTCCGCCCTCACACGACAATGCCTAGCATCAGTGAGAAAGGGGCACCGGGAATCCACGGTAAGCTGGCTCCGAAGACTGCTAACGCAGCGTTACACAGACGGCATGCCGGTGAACCCCCACGGGTGAACTTTAGTTCGACGGTTGACGCACTACCTGACGTGTCGTCGTGGAGTCGCAAGGATAGCCGCGGGACGCCCATATCAGTACGAAGAGACAGTCTGGTATCAATCGATTCAATCGAGGAGGAGGAGTTCGGATCAGGCTCACCGACACGTGTTAGCCGACTCCAACTGATGCGATCGAGCACATTCAGTTCGTTCCGTAATTCAAGGAGTGGCGACAGAGGGACCTTCTCTCGATCACTCTCGTATCCAAACACGAGGAATCAGTCAAGAGGACCGACATCTGACCCTCGGTATTACCTGCTGACGAAATCCCTCTGCAGTAACTACACTCCATGCTTGGCCATTCCAGCCGAGGAGGTGGTAGGGGTGATAAAGAAGATTGACACTTTGCACATGCCGGCTCGAAGGGGGAAGGAGGGGCAGAGTCGACCAAAGCTGAACCAGCAGCTACAGGCATTCATGCGGGAGAGGGGGCTCGTGCTACAGTGACATTTGAGATTAAAGCCTAGGTCACAAATCCACCGGCCGCCGTACGATTTTCCCCACCCAGAGGCTTGCCGTGGATTTTAGAGACTGAAACTCGGATCTAAGTCATTATGCCGAAATCGCCTCACTGGATAAGCGGAAATCAGACTGGATCAAACTGGGCACCGTAGAAATTGGCCAAAATGTCTGTTTTTACTCGCCGTACGGGCCCCGGAGTGGATATGTGACTGGGGCTTTAGCTTTTTTGCTACAACCTGTTCAGAACAACAATTTATGTGCTGTATGAGATGTGACTGGATATCTGAAGAGAACACCGACACAAGTTTTGAGGAAGTCCTCTCCTGTTCTTGACTGGAATGAAAAACTAATTTTTCAAGTGTTGCTTTTCTTTACATTTGTTTGCTGGTTGTCTACCCAATCCCCTCCCTTCTGTAGGCCTACCCATGCAGGGAGGACCAATGTTGTGTACCTAACATGCTTTTGTGGGTATATACTAGATGTACGTACAGGTCCAAATTTGATGTGCACTGAGTGGGTGGGTTGAAAATAAATGAAGCAGTCTTTTTACAATGTACATCTTTATTTACCGGTCGAGTCCTTTGTTCTTACACCACATATGAGCCAAATCACTACACCATCGTGGACTACATCGTCGCAAACACAGGGCAGTGAATACACACCACGACAGGGATTTTCAATACCAACCTTTGGTGTGGTTCAATCACACCGCAGAAACCGTCTTCCAAGTTGTTGTATGTGGAAACTGATTCACGCAAATCTTGTCCAAACGGACAGAACGGAATAAAAGACTTGGCGGATTCTGAATTGTAATACCGTTAGGTGACCATGGCTGAAAAACTACCTTTGGCCAATCAGTGGGTTTCTCATATTTGCTCCGAACCAGTGGTGAAAAGAGTATAGGTCAAATCTTCTTTGTAAGGTAAACCAACAGGCTATCAAATTAAGATTTGTCTCGATAATAGGGAGGTTTCGAAATCAAACGATAAACATAAATTTTACGACAACGTTATTTTTCATACTACGCATTAACCAGATTTTATATTGCATTTTCGGTACAAAAATAAAGTTGTCGTTAACGTTTACGTTTACCGTTTGATTTCGAAACCTCCCTATTGATTTGATGTTACGGGAAAAAATTCTGACTAAAAGCACCAGTTATGTTCATTGAAGCACCTTCATGTAAACAACACTGCAAAAAGCAATGAACGCTTCAGCACCTTTAATGGCAGTTGGCATAGAGCATCATGATGACGTCATCATTCTGAGTGTGTGTGACCATGATGACGGTATGAATACTCGAATGGTAATCTTAATATGCGCTGGTTATAGCTTACAACTAACAGTACAAGTGCCCAAATGTGGCAGGCTGCTTTCCACTGGATATCTGAAAAGGTAGTTAAAATATGGCCAGTCTGGGCATTGTACTGAGGGATGCTTGCCAACAACTCGGAAACAACCGATCGACGTGCTGTCTGTTCGGGGGACGAATTTAAAATCCCCATCGGATTTGACCATAGTTGATCTTCTTCGACCACCTGCCAACCTGAGATTCATGTGAAGTAGTGTGAAATGTGTATGTTGTTTTATACGACACGAGAACCTAGTGATCAGATAAACGACGACATAGAAAAGCTGATCAACTGATCTCGTAATAGACAGAGGCTACTGGTAGACAACAACAGAACATCATTTGGTGCAGGCATGTTTAGTGTGTGCTACACGGTGAAGTGATTCTCCATTGGTTACATTACAAAAGACCCAAATGAAAGACCATCACAGAACTCCTTCGACCAGCATGACATATCAAAAGCAATGGTGTTGTCGGAACCCAGCTTATACTGATACATCAACGTGGTTACCATTTACACAAGTTAGTTTACATACAAATCTACACTTCTTCCACCAGCTCTATACAAAATCTACCTACGAAGTTACAGCTGGCGACCACGGTTTAGTGTTCACACCACCAAAAGGTCCACGGCCCTAGTTTCTATGGATGACAGTCAATGAGAAGGGTGGACCAGAGGAGAGCTCATCCACTGGTCACCCAATCAGAACAGGCTAAAGAAGGTATCTAATGGCAATGCTTGTATCCATGGAAATCAGGCTGTAGATGTCAAAGCTGACACTTTGACAACGAAGTACTGTGTCCTGATGAATCTGCATTGCAAGGTCGTGTTCTTTTGCTACAGGTCCAGTTATTGAAATCGTTGATGGCTGATCACCCTAATGCATCTACAGATATTTCCCCCTGGTGTCGGCGCACATAGCACAAACCTATCCTAACAGAGCAGTAAAACAGGCCTTTTGCTTTATTCCTGAAAGAACAGGTTGGTACCGGAAGCTGGACAGCAGAAAATGTTGTAGATGGACTCCAGTGATCGCAGGATTGGCTAGGAACCGAGCCATGTGGGTATCAAAGGAAGTTGACCTAGGGAGGAAAGTAGGACTGATAAATCTAGTTCTCGACTGTCATCCACGGGGCCCATGGCACACAAAACACATCAGTATTTTACAATTTACATTTGACAGGCAAGTATACATCGTACGCCATCCACTCGTCGACACTAAAGAAGCATCTTTAAGTCATATTGCCTGTTCAGGACCACGGCCTTACAGCAGGATTGGTGCATTGGTAAAATCAAGTTGCATGACTGTATTAAGCCATGTGTGTCATGCCCTCCTTATGGCTCTGCGTGCTCTTCTTGTGCAATAGAACATAAAAGGCTGAGGACAAAAAAACGAAAGAAATCTGGCAATCTCACGTCTTGTACGCTCATTTGGAGGTATGTCATGGAAGAGTGGTATGTGATACAATCTTGCTGAAGCACTGGATGCTCAGACGGTTTACTCCATGACCACTGACCAGCCGAACAATAGGCCAAATTGATGCTGAAGCACGACGTGCACACCACAACAGGTACGCATTACCACCATTTAGACCACAGGATCCTATAAAATGAACGTGACAAGCTGTGAGATTGGAAGCAAAAGTGAAAACGCTTTGACCGTTCTCAGCAGGAAGAGCTACTTAAAGAAGAGTGCATTGAGGTGATGAGGGTAACCGAATGGCCCGTGGCGGCAATAGAATTAAAACACCAGACAACGGTACTCTCTGAGTACGCGTGCACATAGCCTACTCATAAAAATATGGAACACGTGACAAATTCTACAGCTATCACTGGTGCTGAAAGGGTAAATGTCGTCCTGGGTATATACGAAGATTACCCAGGATCTCAATCTTCACTAAAACAATACCCTGGGTGTAGTTTCGGTAGCAGAACATCACCCAGCATCGTAGTATGACACCTGGATTCGAGGTTCTCTCGCCCGTGATCACGCGACAGCCAAACGAATGTAATGAACAGCTACACTCAACACTTACCGCGGCGCGAGACCGCGAGATTCCACGGGATTTCTAAATACGGCTCGTTCTAGGCACTGATTGCGGAAGCTGGGTGATGATCGGCTACCGAAACTACACCCAGGGTATCGTTTTAGTGAAGATTGAGATCCTGGGTAATCTTTGTATATACCCAGGACGACATTTACCCTTTCAGCATCACTGGTTGGATTGTGCAACCACGTGGATTGAATGGGCGGTCACTTCGTCTCGAGATCTATACTCGTCCCCAACCTTTCCGGGAAGACGCGAGACGGTAGGCCATTTTTGTTGGATCCGTTACATGTCGATCTGCTTGTGCGCTCGTGTTGTCACCTCTCAGAAGTTCCAGAACTGACCAGTTTAGGTGTCTGGGTAGAAGCAAAGGGAGTTAGGAACTGGCCAAGCTGAGAGGTGTTGTAGGCCTTTACCAGTCTCCCAGAGAGATTGAGAAAGATCATAAACTAACTCTTTCCTAATGGAACGATCCTCCATGCGGACCCCAGTGCTGTGTGTTCTATCCTATCCAAGGCAGTGGTCTGACGGTGAGTGGAGGTGCCAGGCAGTGAATCAGGACTTTCTTAGTGTCAGCTCCTGAAAGAGAAGAGAGAAGGAAGTAGAGACGACAGATTCTTCAATATCGTGGGCAGGTATCGTGGTACTTGGCTAAAGATGAAATGGATAATGCCACGTTGTGCATGACCAATAAGACACGCACGTGTATGTACATGATTGTATACATGTGGTTGACAAAACACAGCCACCTCACGGGAAATGATACGTTTCGTTAGCAATCAAAGGGGAATTTGGAGAAAGTTATCCAACGAACGAAATGGGAATACAAGACTTAAGCTACAGGTAAACAATGTAAATCTATCAAACATATAAACACAGAGTGCGTCTTCATGAAGCATTGAGGTATACCGACGCTGAAAAGTGAACAAAGCGAAGGTCTGGTCATGTGCTGAGTTTGTGTGGACGATGTAACTCAGATTGGCACGATCCTCACGACATTTCCTTGTGAATCCTAAGTTCCTTCCTTGTTTCATCCATCAGCGAGACTCAAAATGCACAGAATGAGCTGATTTGTGATGAGAACCAATATGCTGCTACTTCTACTACTAGATTTGGTGCAATAGGTATTTGTAGCTTGTAGTGGCACACGACTACCCCCGCGACTACCATGCACTATCCAAGAGGACACGCAATAAGATTCATGACCATCCATACAGCAGCGATGCAGAAAGGAAGGCAACCGACAATCGTGCTTGATTTCAACAGGGAGCCACTCCACAGTGTCTGCAAATTCAGGTGTTTGAAGGCAAGGCATGCTCAAGGAATGAGAAAATGCTGATAAATTGGAAAGCAATGGCGTTTGATGGCATTCCTTAAAAACACAAAGCGATGTTGGATCCGGAATGCAATGGCGGCGATCATGCAACTGATTGATAAGGAACTGAACTATGGTGAGAAAGAGAAGCATCCAAGGTCTATCTACATCACGCCTGTAGCCCTCGACGGCTAGCAGCACTTACTTGGATGACTTAAAGAAACTTTTAGAAAACCAGCTTCGTTTTTCTCGTCGTCTTTCT
>NMRB01001578.1:20844-33479 GCA_002633025.1 Notospermus geniculatus | reverse complement strand
GAAAGGAAACTGACGCACAATGACCATCACACTTTGGAACAGAAACAGATTATTAGACCATTTGCGAACGTCGACGAGAGGGATGCATTCGTGGTCCAATGTACCGTACCTGCACGTACATTTTCCCTTTTGCATGGGATTTTTTACAAGGGGCCTATCGGTCATTCGGACGAAAGCCGTTTTCTTCGATCGTTTCCACGACATACTTGGCCAAGACAGACTGAACCCAGGTATAAAGGCAAGGACATCAACGAAGATTTAGGCCGACATCAAAATCTTAATAGAGGGCTTGCAATGACGTCATCCTGGCAGCCATGTTGAGGGGCAAGTGGGCAGAGGTGTGAGCTGACCGTGACGTGGCCTGCGTGAAGTGCGCGACGCCAGTGTTTGACGTAACGTCATTGGGACATTTCGCTGCGCCTCTGCCACAGTATGTGCCCCCCAGCATGGCGGCTTGTGACGTCATTTGCAAGGCCTCTATAGGCATAGATAGATTCCTAGGACACTTGGCAGAAAAATATCGAAGAGGTGGACATCTGCATCTTGGCGAAATGAACTGTACATATCAAACTATGGTATTAATACTCAGCGTGGTATGGGTCATTCGAAGAAATCTGAAAGCCAACAAACAGGCCTTCATCAGGAGGGAAAGCAAGAAAGACTAAACGGAGGCAACACAAGTTTGAAAGATTGGACGAATCCAGCTTACCAATCCTGGAACTTGCTAAATATTTCACAATATGTATCCAACCTACATGTATGAGCCTATAACCAACTGGCTTCTAGTCGGAACACCTCCAAACTGAACACTGACTGGACTGGAGAACATCATCGTATGTAGGACTAAAATCAGGGCAGTGCATTCCTTCTGACATACGGATGATACATCACACACCACATAAGTATTTAGATATCAATCGACTCCTATCAAGAGTGACCTTACCAACACAAACTTCCATATTTGATTTAAACTTACCATTGAATGATATCGCAAATTACTACAAATGGTAAACTTACGATGTGATAATAGCCATTGGCCTGTTAGGTTCATCCGTGTGTCAAAATTAACAAATTCCAGTCTGATTATTGTGCAACAGTGGACATATCATGATAGGGGTCAGTTAAATTTCCAATGAAAGTTCAAACAAGATAATCAAGCCACCATATCAAGTCTTACGTGGGAGGAGTGCCAGTAGCGACCTTCCAACAAAGATGGTGGCCGACTACTCTCACGTTAGGTCGTGGCCATTAATTGTCCATGACATAACCATAACACTACCAAACGCATCCTCTCAGGCAATTATTTACTCACACTTTTGTGCCCATGCCCGCTTGACTAGCGTGCCAGCGACTACTACTGAATGGTATTAAGCTTCTGGATGTCATAATGGTGAGAACTGTTAGACCACAATCTTTGTTTGAAAGGTCAAAACGACAGAGTGCATTTCCACGAGATTTTTCCAGTACAACATCACTGGTAACCAACATGTCATATTAGGCTGACAGTGCCTTTAAATTGATGACAGGCTTTGACGACAAAAGTGGTACCATCCAAACTAGGTTGATGTGCCGGAAAGAACAACAATCCACAAACACAGTGTCATTACATCAATTCATTGTCCCATTATCTCCTCCATTAACCGCCACAACGAGAACTTTGGTGTAATTTTCTCATGTAAGTCACAATTATTGTGGGTGTTATTTCGACATCAAACGACATAAACCCTTTAAAATGTACCTAAAGTGTGGTTCAAATATTATGAGAACAATCTAGCAGTTTTAACCCCATCATCAAAGGATATGTTCTACTTGTATCTTGCATATTTCATCATCTGCCAACAAGGCCTAGATGGTCGTAACCAGGCAACACTATAAAATGGCAATTTTCCCTAAGTTGTCTTACAGCAAAGTAGGCGTATATATGTGTATCGGGTACCAAAGCAGTCTATACCAGTGGCCAGTGGATGTATCTCACAGCCTTGATGGGATGTAGCAGACGTTCTGAGAGTAAGATTACAGATCATGCGCCAGAAAACACGAGACCACCTCAAGATATGAAGCATAGTTAACATTCCTTTGACGTAGCTTATTTATTTACGTGATTGCTATCATCAAGATAGAACTATCTATCATGGAGAAGATGGTATCAACCAGTGATTTAAAAGGATTCAGGAGGTTACTTCATCTTTCACATCAATAAAATAGGTTAACCATCATTCACATTATATGGCTGGATCATCGTACCCCTTCTCATCACCCGCCCATCTCATGTAAAGCATCATTGCAAGCATGCCTGTTCCATTAACTACATGTAGCAATAGCATGTCAGTTTCATTGCGTAGTTAATTTACAGCAACCGAAAATACTGAGATTTTGAAGGATGATTCATTGAATGGAATCTGAGGAAGATGAGATGATTGGTTCATCAAGGATTCATCCATGATTTATCGTGATCTCTGCAGGTAATTGCCAGTAAGAGTGAGCTTCATTAAACGTTGATTCCGATCGATTGATGCCGTTTAGTTCAAAATACAGTCAACAAACTCTTATCTCATTCACCAAGAAATCGGGTGAAACCCAGAGAACCCACTGCCGTCCAACTCATGCGCATTCAATGGTCAAACTCATGAAACGACCAACGACAGCCAGCCAAGCCTTCAAGGAAAACAAGATTGTTGTCAAGATTCATGACGTGACAGCTGTTTACCCTCTCAAACATAAAAACAACCACCGGTTTCGTACTGCAGCAACAAGTGCTTATCGTTTTCAACCGCATGAATGCCGCACCTGTGCCTCACAAATTCATTTTTTTCAAGCTCCAAGCAACAGGCATAGTGATTGAATCAGCCGAACCCCAGGGTCCATACTTAAGTGTGATACTTATCTTTTGTGTTAAACAAAGGATACGTGTCACACTTAGACTTAAGTAGTTTTATGAGTATGGCCCCTGGTCAACAATGGTAAATTGAAGACACACGCGATCCATGACCTGCGTAAATCATAGTGGGCGATGATATTTGATATACATGAACAGTTCTGTGGGGGAAAGTGGATTGAGTATCTTCACCGATTTGGCTCGTCTTGACTCACTTCAATCGCCGGCTCACAATTTACCTTTCAAGTCAGGAGACCACGTGCATTGCCACTCTCGCTGGAGGAAATAAGCATACATGTTGTGCCACTGAGCCAGGCCAACGTGAATGGAAGTGACACCATCAACCCAAAGAGTGCAGCTGAATACCTACTTACTAGCCCCTCCCCCCTCAACGACAAGGATTTGTCAAGATGGCGTCACCCAGCAGCAGCAGCAGCTGCTGCAGCGGCGGCAGCAGTAGCAGCAGCAGCAGCAGCAGCAAACGTTACCTTCACCTTTATCTAACAGATTCTAGGCTTCAATACCCTCATCCATTTTCTCCGTAGCACATACCTTTGCACCACCGTAAAGAACTGACATGGTCCGGGTGGCGCTCGGTAGCGCGTTACAGATGATAGAGAGTCAAGATAAACTGGTGCCTAGACATCTTTCAAAGGAAAGAGCTCAACTCTAAATAAACCAGGATAACAATCTACGGAGAAACCTCTTTTGAGGAAACACTAACAGAAATGAACTATACAGGATCAAACACCATCCGATGGTGAAAAAATCAACAAAGATGAAGTTTCATTATGTCATGTTTGACTTTGAGGGTGAGATGCCATGTTGAATATCCATGACAATCTGTCACTAAGCAACCCTTTCAGTCATATTTGCAACAGCCATTTGACTTGGTTTCATCTGTATGTCCTCTGACGTAAGGGCAAAAGAAACAAATCCACAATGTCATTTCATATATCGAACAGGAGACTTTAGGTATTACAAGTTTACCAGTGTATAGAGGGAGTAGCTTCTGATAACGAAGAGAGAGGCGTTCCCACGGCAAGTTCAACTCCTCATTTAGGTGGAAGGATAGTATTCCTTGAAGGAGGTTCCGTCCTTTTAGTCCATCCATGCCAATTTGTTGAAGACCAGACTGAAGGAATGGGCGTTGCTGACACTGACTCAAAGGAGTTGTTCTTTGATGTTGATGAAAGGAAGCTGAGCACGTTTATTTCTAATCCTTGAACTTGGGATTAGATTTCTAGTGGAAGAAGAATCCAACAGAAAGTGATCTGATCGCAAGCGAGCAAAATCGGCTGTTGACGCCAAGTGTGCGCTGGATAGCGATATGTGGAATCTTCTCGCCAGCGATGCTCGCCCAATATCAAACAATACCAATACCGATATCACCCCAAGTCTGCGGTGGCTGGCGATCAGGGGTAGCCGCATAGAAACTCCGCTAGTGCTTCGACAGCCTATCGGTGTTAAAATGCATGGAAAAATGCACAGCACTATCGGCAGATGGGCTCCGCTAGCGCTAGCGGAGTTTCTATGCGGCTACCCCAAATCGCTTACGATATACCCTTACCTCGCTTGGGGCACCGCCCGCTTAAAGGTTAACGAGAGACCTCGTTTTCAATGCCCCGAATCTTCTTAGAGGGGTTCTGTTACCTTTCTCTTCGTTCTTCTTCCTTCACATTCTTCAAACAGTATTGATGGATGTGAGAGGTGGCGGTTTGTTTTTACGAGGCATTGAGCTATTTACAGAGAGCATTTTCCTGCCAGGTTTTACCAGCGTCAGCTCAACAAAGGTTCTAACTAATGAACTGTGGGCTGTGTTTACAGGATGCTGGGCCTAATAGTGTCAGAAGATATGCTACACCCACGTTCTCAATCCAAGGTTTCCATGTGAACGGAATTGGCAAGATAGGCGAATATAGGAAAATGGAGTATACTGCTGATGCATGCATCTGAGGAAGCAATGCTTTCCTTTGAAGCTCACTATGACAATGCAAGATACTGACCGACACCTACAGAATGTTTCGACTGGCGGAGGAAGGCAATGGTGAGGTTTCGCACACCTGACGAAACACGAAGTACGAATAGAAAATTGGACTTCATTTCCATGACGTAATACATGTATATTTCAGAAGATGGTTGGTACCACAAATATCGCCTGCTGCAAGAGCGTCTTTTAGCGTATGGTGTTAGACAGATAGAGTTAAGCTGTGTATTAAACTTTGAAATTTATCTTTCGTTTCCACTTCGTAGATACGAAATGGAAATTTAAAAATTCAAGATGCACCATAACTTTCTCGGTCTCACATGATATGCTAAAAGACGCACTGGCAGCAGGGACATTTGTGGTACCAACCATCTCCAGAAATATATTAGGTCCTGGAAATGAAGTTGAATTTCGTATTTCGTACTTCCTTTTTCGTCAGATTTGCGAGACCTCCCTATTAACGCTTTGGACGACGAAACAACCTCCATCGTTTCTGATCCCGAATTGGACCAAGCTTTCATTGCCATGGAATGGTATGATCACCACCTAACTGGGTGGTAACCCAGGTTTCTTATCGGCAAATCAGTGTCAGTGGTGCGCGAACTCTAAGTTAACAGGTTTCACCAAGTGTGGCACATTGACGCCACCGAGTCGGAAAACCTGCGAAAAGTGGCCAATCCGAAGAAAATATCTGTTGTTGTTTGGCAAAGGTATTCTACACTCTGTAATGAAATCAACAGTCAATTAATTGATGAGATAAACTAGAAATAGAGAAAAGACAACGTTATATTAGACCTGGTAGCCTAGATTATGGACACCACGAATCATTCTTCGATCTCAAAGTGCGGAATCAATTTCCAGTTGAAAATCCGCCAGGTCGTTCCCCTCGCCTCATCCTCCCACAGCAGGGCTTTGGTCTCGTTCCTCTTCATACGCTCGCGAGTGGATGAAGAGGAGCGAGGTAAAAACCCCTGCTGTCGGAAGATGCCCTTGCATGGTATTTGGCTAATGACAAAAGGGGCTTTCCGTTCAAGAAAAAATCAGCATGATCAAAGGTACATTGTATGAAGGACTTGGGTTGTAGGTTAGAAACAGAGTCCTTTTCTTGGATGCGATTGCTTTTGCTGTGCTGCTTGCTCTACCTTTCTGGTGGGATAAACGGACAAAGAAATTGATTGCAAGAATGCCCATGCTCGGATTCTCTTGTCGTAGCTTTCGTGATGACGTATGTACAGGGAGGCTATGTAACATTTTGTTTCTCTATATCTCTGATGGTCAGATTCTTCCATCCACAACACTGCTGAGCAGCACCAGGCTATATCTGGTGAAACCAATGATCAGTACAGCATCGATGCTCAAAGTTTATACAAGGTTTCATTATTTTTAAGATCGCACAGGCCAGCTGGGGAATCAAGGATCAGGGTTTCATCGTATCTTATACCAGTCAGTGCACTACAGCTGCAGAGTATTGGATTCGTCATCCGATATCTGACGATGATCGCCGTCAGAATTATGTTTCTGTGATATCTAACTCGAGGCTTAGTGTAATAATATACCCTCGTGAATCTTCGTGAAAAAGTACTAAATCACGCTGCCAATATAGCCAGAAAAGTACACATTGGTATTGAAGTTCGACAAGAAACGAGAGTATTTGCCAATATTACTCCAGAAAGATACATGTACCGGTACTACACATGGCTGACTTCTCAACTTAATTGGTAAGGCATCCTTCGTACGGTTACACATAAATAAGACAAAACAAGAACTTGGAAAAAACCGAACCGCAGAAATGCTGTGGTAATTGATCCAATGCCGCTGTTTCCCAATCATTTTTTACANCCGGCAATCTTAGAGGCATTTGTATATTACAGATCCTTACTCCGGTTTTAAACAATTTGCTTCCTTGTAAAAGTGAGGAATGCGTAAATATTTAGTTACAGGAACTGCTTGCCCTTTCTTTGAACCCCTTCTTCCTGCTCAGATCGAGTCCACAAAGCAGTGATTTAGATTATGATTTCCTTGAACTTAGAACTATTTGCTATGATTTTCACGTACGTACGTACATACATACATGAACATGTACAGCAGAGGTTTGCCAGCACGGCAACTGGTCAACCACCGTGGGATCTTCAATGCCTTCCCCACCATCTCAAAACAGGGTCATTCAGACGTATCTCCAACGCCGTACCTAATGGGTGGCGTCCACTAGAGCGCCGACAACATTAGGAAGGGTTCGGGAAGCAAATGTGTCATTTCGGCATTGCTTCCGCATCGAGTCCTATTGGTCGTTTTTCCCTTTCCCGAACGTGCAGAAATGCCGCGAACTGTTCATGAATGATAAAGACAGTGAACGGAACCTTTCAAGAATATGCGGAGAGGTTGCCGAATGAATGCGGATTCACTGAATTTGCATTCTGCGTCTTGTCCGCGCCCTAGTGGACGCTAGGTTTAAGGGAAGCAATAGCTCAGGGAAATGACCCAAGTCTGAGGATGTTTCTGCCTGACTCTCTGCTACCTAACCAACCAAGGGTTGCTGGGGATAAAGAATTCCAATGAGGGAATGATACCACTCTACGGTTGATTTGACAGCGATTAGAACAATACTGATCATGGTAATACTTTTCCGCGGGAGTTGTCGAATGCGACCTTACTTAAAGTACTGCAATATTCTTCTTAGCTAACAGGTGGTCTTAGAGCGGAATGAACGATCTTTCCTCAGGCTTACCTACGGTATATCGTTCCAAGAAGCTGGATTTGAATTGACTTTCGAAGGCTGTTTACATTTCGGTGGTTGTTTGG
Source organism: Notospermus geniculatus (assembly GCA_002633025.1). Classification (NCBI taxonomy): domain Eukaryota; kingdom Metazoa; phylum Nemertea; class Pilidiophora; order Heteronemertea; family Lineidae; genus Notospermus; species Notospermus geniculatus. The sequence goes on along the minus strand of NMRB01001578.1, from coordinate 25,818 downwards.
CAAAGCAATGCTCGCGTGTATAGTGTTCACCAACCTACAGCAGTGATGTTTGCTTGCTAGCATCAGTATCTTATAGGCAGGCTAAACATAACGTATGCCAGGGTAATTCACCATTTTGGTTTCCTTTAGATTTCCACCTACTCTCCATTCCAAATCCCCTTGGCGCGAGGTTTATCAACGATAGCTCCGCAACGGCTGGGCCGATTTTGATGAAACACACGTCAGTTGACTTGTCTTTCTTGGCGGTACAGCCATCATCACAGTTAATTTCCCGAAAAACGTGACAGAAAAAAGTTGTTTCACAAATCACCGTTTGTGCTGACGGCCGAAATGGCGGCCATTTTGAAATGACGCAATATTTATTGATGTATGGTATGTTGAATTTGGCCCAGCCGTTGAGGAGATATCGGCCGAAAACCTCGCGCCAAGGGGATTTGGAATGAAGAGTAGACCAATAACACCAACGACTACCGATAATTTTCTATGACTGAGTTGCCCAAAGACATCCAACTCGCCCAAGAAATCTCTCACGTGGAGCAGCGCCGTATGGCTAACACCAACAAGACGATAGTCATGTGAATGCACCAACTACGGCTACAGAAGAAGACTATACCTTACCGCAAATTCAAACACCTTATCTTTGTTTTTACAGATAACAATGGCTCCATGATTCACTACCTTTTTTTACATCTTCCTCTATCAAGTGAAAGGTGGGTGTAGACGATAAAACCATGACACCACCACCTATAAATTCCCCTCAGGGTTTAGGAGATCTTAGAGTCTACCGCTTCTTTTTAAGGTGGTTGGCCTAATCTTCTTTAAAAGAACTTGTAAATCAGCTGAAACTAAAGGCTTACTTGTGTAAAAAGGAAATCCTGAAGACGTCAGTTTGGTATACACGTACACGTTCACGTACACGTACACGTACACGTACAAGTATACATATAGGCCTACATGCTATACATCCATTTCCCAGGGTTCGGCAATCACGTCAACCAGTAGCCTACATACATGTATGTTACGGCTGCCAATAAAAGTATGCCTTCTCTCAATAGGGAGTTTAAGAAATCAAACGATAAACGTTAACTTTACGACAACGTTATTTTTTGTACCGAAAATGCAATACATGTATATAATATAATTTTGGGAGAGAGTCATTATATGTCCATTTATACATCCACGAGAACGCAATTAACAATAACATCCTCATCTTTATTTCTGTCTATATGATATCGTGTAGAAGATGATGTTGTATAGACAGGCGACAGGAATAAAGATGAGGATGTTATTGTTAATTGCGTTCTTGTGGATATATATAGTGGACATGTATAATCTGGTGAACTCGCAGTATGAAAAATAACGTTGTCGTAAAGTTAAACCAAAAACTGGTCACCGCCATTTTGGCCTTTTCATCTCCTGTGAGAAACCTGTGTAAATCATGATAAGGGAAGGGAACCAGTGATTGGGTATGCTTTGCATCACCAACCACCTAATCTACCTTGAATACACATAACCAGGCCAGGGATTTGTTTATATACTGATGTGTGGAGAGATGAAAAAACTTCAGTTATAAGTATGTTCAGGTATCCAGGCATGGGAGAGACTGTATACATATTCTCAGAGATGGCTCGCTACGCTTGCATCAAAATACATAAGGCGCATGTACGGTTTTTTGCGGGGGTTTTTTCTAGAATTTAACAAGACTGGGATTTCTGATCACTTTGAGTGTTGCCTGAGATCTGCGGAAACAAGAATGGACATGGATACAGTCACGGTGATGTTCCATGGATAATTCAATTCCTGTCCAGAGTTACATATTGTATCAACCAGTGACTCTTAACATAAGAGACAACCGCCCACTGAGTCTGATTCAAAATGCTGGGAAATGAGAGATCGTTTATTTTCTCATCAAAAGATAGAGAAAATGAAATAAAAAAATAAAATAAAGAACAAATTTAAAGAAAATAAAAAAATGAAGAAAAAAATTTTCGGCGGGGACTCGAACCAGCTCCATCTGCTGATGTCAAACTACCAAAGCCACTGAGGCGTAATACGTAAAGCGGAGTGTTACGACGGCAGAGGATCAGTCTATCGCGGGCGTGGAGCAGCAACAGTGGCGCGACAAAGACTGAAACCAACCTAGAATTTCGTTCCATCTGTGTTAAAGAATGACATATCACGGAGTTTGCCGGTAGGAAACGCCCTGTCTCCCAGTAGATCTATCGGACCCACCCACTGTTTCTATTTTGCATGGGAGACGCAAGTGTTCACCATTTGGAGCAACTCCTACAACCTCAATCCTATCGTGCTATCAACTGCGTTTTTAACCATTCATACATGTAATTGCTTAAAAAGAAGAAGCGTACCCAAGTGAAAGATGTAACCACCGGCTAACTCAAGGGGTGAGACCACACACACACTGATACCGTTAATTTACAGCGGCAAATGTACTTTATATCTGCCTGATCATCATGACATCTTCATGATTTTAGACAGACAAATATTCCTGCATCGAGATGCAGGGAAGCTTCCGAGAAGCTGCTGAGAGTAAAACACTGCAATTGATTCCTTCAGGTGTCAGCAGATCCAGGTTGAACTAATCGTAGTTAGTTCCCAGACGAAACGCACGAATGCAGCACATCCTCAGGTGGGAAAGTTGCTTCCCGGGGCGAGGCAAAAAAACAAACCACTCCGGCGCGAATCAGGTTCACCAGCAACGTACCAGATGGAGCATCGGTCACGTCTACGGAGAGAATTGCCGAGCAGGTACCAGGTTGTGCGATTGCAGGATAGGTGGCGAGCCTATGCGAGGACGCTGTACATGCCTGTTCCGGCCGGCGATCAATCGAAATACGAAATACGAAATACGAAAATTTATTCCACTCAAACCACACTTGTGGTATAATGAGGTACATTTACATATACATGGGGTTCTACAATGACTAAAAGATACAAAAATAAACTATGAAACTACAAAAATATAAATTTGATGCAGCAGTTGATTCACCATAAAGATGATTGCACAATATATTGTGACTATTAATTCAAAATTAAATTTGACAAGATTTACTTATAGTATACATGTTTTTGAAATTTTATAGTACGGAGGCTAACGAATATTCCTTGATCTATAAAGTTTCAAACTGTAAAATACAAATTTTGCTACTCTGAATATGATTTCTCTATCATCACTATTCATTAATTCTGTCATTTTCTGAGTACTACACCTATTTCTATAATACTCAGGAATAAATTGAATCCTATAATCAGATAAGAGCTTGCACTCAAAAAGGAAATGGTATTCATCACCAATTTGCACACTATTGCAATACTGACAAATCCTATCATTTCTCGCCAAATCATATTTATCTCTATTGGATGAAAGCTTTCTAGAACCACATCTGAATTCTAATAACGCATATTTCAAGTAGTCAGGGAGGATCTGGAGGTATTTTTCCTGACAAATTCTTGTTTTGAATATTCTGTAATTAACGAAGTCATCTTCATTATCTATCTTCTGACACCAATGTTGGAAGAAGTGATCAGTGAGGGTATTTCTGATCTTAAAACCCAGTCCTTTATTATTAGGAGCATACTGTTCAAGCCAGATATAATTGAGACCACAATTTTGAAGAGTGTCTCTGATAGATTTTAACCAATCTGAGGAATACCTGTCAATGATGTGTAAATGAGATAGTATCCTATATAAAATGAAATTCAACTTTGACCTTTCACTGTGAAGAATTTTGACCCAGTAGTTGATCATTCTGACTTTAACTTGAATTGATAATGGAGTTCTACCCAACTCACCATACATGACTGAGTTATGAGTATATTTACTTGTCTTGGTGATGAGTTTACAAAATTTGGTGTGGATGCGTTCTATAATATCTAAATTTTCATAACCCCACACCTCGGACCCATACAATAGTATTGGGGAAACACAGGAATCAAAAAGTTTTAACATGGTATCAATAGGTAAATTAAACCTTCTACCCTTTTGAATAATGCTATACATGGCTCTCTGAGCTTTATCATGGAGGTTTTTCTTTGCTTTTGAGAATTTGCCATTCCACTGAAAAATAATACCTAAATATGTATATTCTTCAACTCGTTCTAAAACAGATTGTCCATACCTAAAGATTGGGAGGTTATTCAGCCTCACCTTAGATTTGGTGAAAACTAAGACTTTTGTTTTCGACTCATTTACCGTTAGCTTATTGGTCTCACAATAACTATACAATAGGTCAATGTTCTTTTGTAATCCACATTCATTTTCTGCAAATATGATTGTGTCATCAGCATAAAGCAAAGAAAAAAGATTTAGGAAAACAAAAACCTCATTTTCATCATTTCTTACAGCATTATTGTTCAATTTCTCAATGAATTCAAGTGACTGTCCAGAATTGGTAGAGAAGAAATCATCCATGTCATTGAGAAAGATAGCAAACAGGATGGGTGATAAATTTTCACCTTGTTTGACCCCAACATGTGATGCAAAAAATTCTGATTTCTCATTATTACAAGAGACACAAGATTTAACATTCTTGTACAGGTTAATTATTACTGTCAGCATTTTACCACATATACCTGTTTTTAAAAGTTTTCTCCAAAGACCAACCCTCCAAACTGAATCGAACGCCTTTCGATAATCAACAAAGCAACAAAAGAGACGCCTACCTGAGTTCAAATATAGGTCAATTAGACATTTTAAGGAAAAAATATGATCCGTTGTACTGTATCCATCCCTGAAGCCTGCTTGATTTTCAGCTATTTTCTTATTATCGTTCAAAAATTTTGTTAGTCTAGCATTCAGTACCCCTGTGAATAATTTTCCAAGGCAGCTAACTAGGGTGATACCCCTATAATTGTTAGTGTCCATCCTGTCACCTTTATTTTTGTAGATAGGTTTAATCAGGCCCATCGTCCAGGCCTCAGGGATGTGTCCAGTTTCCAATATGATGTTAAATAGTT
>NMRB01001578.1:0-12691 GCA_002633025.1 Notospermus geniculatus | reverse complement strand
TTATAGATGCCTGACTATTCCACAGGACAACTCGACTAGCCTACCTTCCGCAACATTCTCTAGCTTGATCTGCACATGTTGGTCCCTATCAGGCCTGGACTGTTCGTGCCAGTAACCCACCACATGGCCAAGCTCATGAAGAATCACACCAAACTTGTCACAGCCTCGTCCGATGGACACACCCTGACCACCAAGACGTTTATTACCAACGAAAGACGAGCAACTGAAAAGTAAGATTGTGTAAGCTGTTCCTCAAAACCTTCCATTGAACTGAATTCCAAGGTTTGTCGTGATGCAAGGCCACTGACGAAGAATTTGCTTTTCAGCGAGCTGGGATATACTATTCAGTGTGAATGAAAAAAATATTTTCAACCTTCGGTATAAATAACTAAACTTCTATGTCCACTTGGATGGAAACCCTCTTGCAAATGGCAATCAAATATGGCCACCAGTCGGCCATCTTGAATATGTACTTTATAGTTTTGTAGTCCCATGTTGCCAATTCGAAGACGACACTGGTCAAGATTCAAGTGAGGGATAATTACCCACAATCGCCCTTGATAATCTTGATCCAGTTGGAATGAATCGGCTCCTTAGGCACGAATGAAAGACAAGTTCTCTCCTCCCATTGACGGAAAGCGTTCATGAACAATGCCCTCTGGTATCCTGGTAAGACAAACAATGTGACACTGAAGTACGTTAGTTGAGATTGATATTTGGTCGTTAATAATGATAATGATGTTTTATTGAAGTCAATGGAGAATAACCATAGGGTCAATGGACAATTATTACGATGCTGTGATCAGAAGTGCAAGTACATCATGTCGTCTGTCACAGTGACTGACAGCAGTAGGCCTAGTCATAGTGTAGGCTATGGTATCATCCTGACTTCTCTAAACCTTGCTTGCAAGCGTGCGAACGAGTAAAACACCATGGACATTCGTAAAATGCTCGGTGTGCCCCGCATGGTGGCGCCCATGAGCGAATCTCGTCCCCAACATATCCGTCGATGAGTTCAAGACCAATGGATGCCGACCATGTCATAGCGATACCTACCAGTGAATGACGGATCTATTTCGTACGGTATAACCGCGTGGTCCCAGAGGCGTAGTACTCCAGCTACTGCCCCTCGTCGTACTCGCTTCCTGTAACCAAACAGACAGGACATGATCAAATTCCGTCCTCATCCAGAGTCGATGGAGTATCTCGAGCATTTGGAGACTTTCTCTTTCTGGCGAGGAGAAGAAGCCTTGCCAATGAGTTTGCCACGCCAAACATTCGGTGGTGAGACTCGTCTCTCGATACCGATTGGAGATATGACCATCAAGGACATACTCTTCCATTGCCGGTACCGTCTAGCGATTCACAGTCACACGGTGAAGATGGTAGTCACAAGCCTACGTCAGTAGGCCTACGCCACGATCTTTGACGCAGCGCACAACGAAAAAGGAGGAGTTCAGTGGCGTCCAGGGGCGTTCTCCAGATTCCATTCGTAGCACATTGGGGATTTTTCTGGCGTTCGGACATTGGCGTCGAAAAAACGCCTCTGGACGCCGAGGTTGGCGGCCAGTGTGCTGCATGCTTATAGGCTAGCCAATACCAGGGGTTCTCGGCCCTCTCCCTCAACAGGAAAAGGAGCAACGATTCTATGCCTCGAAGGCTAGCCAATATCTGTACGGGTGTAGAGGTCCTTGCGTCATCAAAGACTTTCTGCCCTTGGGACAAAATGGACAAAAGACAAACCAACAAAATCCAGTGCTAGACATACTTGGTCTTACTCCCAGCAGCATCACGCTCTGCCTCCTCTTCGGCCTGTTTTAGGCGAATTGCCTCATTCGGCCCTAATGCAGCATCATCAGAGTAACCCGCTGAAATGTTAAACAGGACACCATCTCAAAATTCGGCCACCTGGTGGAGCGAATGGTCACCGTGTGGGAGAACTTTTTTCACGAAATCCTTGCAGTTTCGACCTCACCAGTAGGGACACTGCGTAGTTATGTATATTTCATAGAATAAAACGTTTTTCTGAAAGTTCACCTAGTTATGTATTATGACAGGATAACTACTGGAGCCATATCAAACGCTTTTTGTACCATGAGAGGCCAACAATTGGTCAATATGAATCACTGAAAAACATGTTTTACGTGATTGGTACGATTATCATTTGTATACCAACAGTTGTCGAAGAGACATACGACCAGTGTGGGACGTTACAGTCCTATACAGCCGTCATTAAACCAGATTCAGAGGACATAAAGAGATAAATCAACACTGATCAAAGCAATCTATTTCTCTGCTCTTTCAACATGACATCGGTTTTTTCATACTTTGTGTCAGAAGCTGGCCGATTTAACGACCGATAGAAGCGGAATCGCTAAATTACTTCTCAACTACGTTCTGGGAATGAATTCGGTTATAAGTGTATTTTTATCGAATAATTATGATTTACAATTTTGACTTTTTGTGTACGTGTGTACGGCACAAGTCATGCAAGTGTGTCCCACTTATTCAAAGAACTATTGAGTCAGACGCCAATCCACCATTTCCCACCACCCGACATGCCAGAAGGAGGGCATGAATGTTTGGAGATCATCGCCCAAGTCCGTCACTTGGGACTCATCCGATCTAAGATGATCGGCACTATCTGAGCTATTCGTGTATGTTTTCCAGGAGATTTCTGAGGATACAGGAAGTGTTTTTCAGTGTGGTCATTTTGTGTGTGACTCCCATTGTTTGGAACACACCGGGAAACAACTCACTGTTTCTCTGTGTGTCGCTCATTGTCAGGTCGTGCCTTATTCTGTCAATCTACGGGCCACACACCTACCGGGCGGGTAGGTGCTTCGAGACCTGAACATGCTGAATAACTGAAAGAACAACAGTAGAGCAAGAAATAGCCCCACAAAAGATGAACAGTTCGGCTTACCTGCATGACATGGATCCAAATAAGTCGGGAGACTGGTGTCGAACTCATTCGCACTCGCCGCAATAAGAAATAGAAGAAAACCGAACTGCAGTCGAACCTTCATCCTCACGCATCTTCTGTCACTGTATAGTTCTAATAACCACAAACAATGTATTTCTAGGCTGATTCTAGGTCACCTAATTTTATCAGCGATTACAGGAACATCAACAAAGCCATTTCCCCTCAATAGTATACTGAACCCTGGCGAGCGAAATACTGGCGACCACCAATTAGACTACTGGCCTCGGAGACAAAGCGATTCGAGTTTACAAGGAAGGAACTCTAGAGGACATCCTCCCACAGCAGGGGTTTTTACCTCGCTCCTCTTCATCCACTCACACTTTGTGTGCGTATGTATAAAGAGGAACGAGACCGAAGCCCTGCTGTGGGAGGATGCTAGAGGATGAATCATGGTCTAATAATGCGTGCCCAGGAAAAAGTCTTTGCGTGCAGACCAATTTCAGTTTCCTACACAGATATGAAAAGTGCGGGTGCCTCCACGATCCCCGCCACGATCGCACTATTATCTGGTCATGTACCCACGAAGAAGGCAGATATAATTGATTTTGTCGTTCTACAGAGAAAAAGTGTCCCTCAAACACAGCATTTCTGTACCTCTTGTTGGGACAATTTTTCTGGACCGCTCTGTAGTGTGACATAGCAAAGAAAAAGTAAAGGAAGTGGTTATTTGGCAAGCAAATGCTTGCCGAATTACAGAAATTTGGTCTTAGATGGCAAGCAGACAATATTAAATCTATATTATATTAGTCTAAGGCGATTTCTGTAATAAACTCAAACTCCTCCGAAACGGCTCGACGACTTTCCTTCGTTTTTCACAGTAGGCACATTTTTCAGCATTAGATGGCAAGCATGCTTGCTAAATAAGGACGAAAAAGGGAACTGCTTGGCAAGCATGCTTGCCAAATAAACCCGGCCAAAAGTAAAATACCACAACGTATGCAAATAGGGACGATCTGTTCAGGTATTAAAAGTAGTTTATTCACTCCAAAAGGCAATTAGTACTTTAAAAGCAAACTTGAAAAATCGAGTTCAATGACATATTCAACAGTTATCGGCATAAAATAGCCGCACCACTGCAGGAGACCTGTTCGAACTTTATAGGTGGCAGCACAGGCTACATCTTCAGCGACACTGTTTCCCTCTCGGCTGACTTCCCCCGAGGAAGTGCACGGATTGGCTAAGCTGAATGTGCACGGTGATTGGCCAACATTCATGATGACGCTTCAACCTGAGAGGAGCGTCCTTTCCACGGGAGAGTTCGCTCACGATTGAGATAAGCTCCCGTGGATAGGCGCCCTTTACTGTGAGGTGACATCGTCATCAGGGAACGCGTGCAAAGTATGCCTGGCCTGTCCGATGGCGTCAAAGTTCCAGTTTACGTCATTGACGTCACTGGTGCTGCCACCTATAAAAATACGCAGATAAAATTTTAAAATCCTCTTATCTAAGAGTATCAAAAACACAGGACAGTTTAAAATTCGGTATAGTTGTAAAACAAGGATATCAGTCACTTTTGATAAAATCAAGATATGAGATAAAACATCCTACGACTATTTAAATACACATCTTCTCGTTTTGGCGTCAAATATCAAGTCATCAATAATCTTGGACACATTTCTACTCCTGGAGACACGTTCATCAAGATCACTGTAGTTCGTTGTGTAATCCTCAGTTTGTTTTATAACAGAATAGTGACGAAGCCACTGATGGTTCGTGTAAGCCTCCGGCGGAGGTCGGTTCTCAAAATGGCGCTGTTTCAAACGGTTGCAAACCCTATAATGGTTGATTTCCAAGGTACTGACTCGCTGACGACAAACCTCGCGGATGATGGGTTCGCTGTAGTCGGCAAACGTCGGGAGGAAATAGGAAGAGTCTGCGTAGTACACAGTCTTATTCCAATGGTCGGTTCCATTGGTATCCTGTTGGGAGTAAATCCGGATCATTCGATCCAACATATCTGACCCTGTCTTCGCTGAGATTTCAAAGTCAGTGCCAAGCTTTGAATTCTCTGGTAGTTTCTCCAGGATGAGGTCAAGGAATGGGTGACCAGGTCGTGAGGCCATGACGGCGTTACCGGTCAAACTCGGCTTCTCCCACAAGAGGACCGCGTGTTCCGGAGGTTCCTTCGGAAGAATGAAATTATGAATGTACGTCAGGTTGTCCATACTTCGTAAGGACATCGTGTCGACGTCAGCATAGACGCCGCCAAACTGATGCAAGATGAGGTACCTGATGACGTCAACACGGTGGATATTTTGTGCATAATCTGAGTATTGTAAATAAATATCTGGATAACATTTCTTGACAAATTTCTCATTATCCTCGTCCGTCCATAGCCAAAATTGCCAGGTTGGTTGCGTCCGGACCCAACTTAGTAAATATGCCACAAACTTTGCCGGTATTCTTTCATTTCGCCATGTCTGATGAAGGATGTGAGGAATGTTTGGTGTGCGCGCAACCGGAAGTGACGCACCCCAGATGTCATCTTCAGTGTACACCACAGGAATCGTATATTCTCTCTGCACGATCCTGTTTACGATGATATTGAGGTTTCTCGACAAGGGTTTAGTAAAATGAGCCTGTAACAGGACAGGCTGTTGGTACATGACGACCAAAAAGTTCAGCAAACTGAGAAAAATGAAGGTGTTCATGATGCACTTCCGGTTAATGACACATGCGCAGTAACCGTATTCGGAGCTATCTCCATTTTTCGTGCCCTTTGCCAGCGGGATCCGATGATGTTGAATGGAAGGACTGTTACCTGAAAGACATACAAGGACAAGAAAATATCAGCTTCATAGATTGCGTAAGATGACCGGTTTGCAAAGACACCGCTTGCGTCATAATATACTGCATATTTCATCACATTTATTTCTGCTGAGACCTATTATCTTATTTGCACACTTGAGAACGGAATCAAGTGACATAACATCATAACTTTGACATGATTAATTGTGAGGTTTGGTTTCGTAGCTAGCATGACATTAGTCTCGCGCAACCAGCCCCTCGGTCATACTCCGAGGTCGCCAGACCGAGGGTCTGGCACGGGACGCAATTTCCATTGAATTTTCTTATTCCGAAAATTCAAAATAAGGGGAGCTTCGCTGATTGGCTAGTCACTACCAATGCGTCATGGATCTCAAACGTTGGTGACGTAGGCAATCGTCTTCGACTCGGAAGCTTTCGGCAACCTTCGGGCAGCCATTATAAGCACCTCGTCCGTATATAGCGGCTTAAGTTCGACCACCATATGGTCGGTGATCAGGTCAGAAGTGATGCGGTTGTAGCATTGCGCAGAGTAGAAATAGTTCCCTTATAATTTTTTATTTAACTGATGTTGTGTTTCCTCAAAATGAGTTATTTCGCAATAAATATTTATACAAAAAACGTTTGAGTGGTTAAACTGTGCATTTTGCAACGGTTTTAATTGAAAAATTCGTATGCATTAGGTGACTGTTTCTCCCTCCCCACCTCGATCACGAAACAACAATGGCCGCCATAGCTTCACCACTAGAGAAGTTCAACGTGCTGTTATAGCGTGACTAACCCTTCATCAGGTAAGGTAACATGCTTCAACTCATTTTTCTATATGTAGCAACATTCACAATGCCTAATTGGTGACTTAGATCATTCAAACAGATAGTTTGAACAGTCTTGTCGAACCGATCTTCATCAAAGTAGTTCACGGAGCAATATGGCGCTGTCCGATATACGTCAGAGTTACGATGTTGGCACGAATCGTTCTCTGACGTTCAGATTGGTGGCGTAGGCTGCAGGAGGAATAATGGCTGCGCCCAGATCACTCGAAGCGTGAAAATTAGCGAGATGAATCGCCTCAATCTGTGTTGTCAAGTCAATTTATAGTGTCTTTCATTGGAATTCCGACAGGTATGTATATAATTTTTCGATTGAGGACGAAATTGTGGTGTAAAAAGTGCGGTAGGGCTAACAGCAAGGGCTACAAAATACTCGCAAGCTGCATGCTTTTTGCATTGATTGTGCATTGTGTTCTACGTCATCGGCGGTAGACTGTCGGCCATGATGGTTTTACAAGTCAAAGTAACCATCCGGACCAGACTCTAAAATTGGAAATTTATTGGAAATTGCAAGAGTCTGGTGGCACGAGACTAGCATGACATAAATGGTAGCTACGGTAATTTTATAAAGAACGTACAGCAATGGTGTGCGTCGGCAAGGTTGGCCGAGTTTGGCAGAAGCAGCCCAAGCCCCAAGGTTTCACACGACGTGACGTCCTTGTGTGACAAGTGGGTTCAGGTTGGAGGAACTATGTAGGCTGCTTGACAATAGTTCCTCCAAGGATATAGCACTTTGACAGACAAGTAGCCCTCATAAAAAACACCTGTTCCTGGTCGACACAATCGAAATGCAGTCCTCTAATCTAAAACATGCAAGTGCGACCACAGTATCCTGCTTGAACTGTTTAATGAACACGTTTTTTGTCACTTCATAATCCGCTGTCAAATTGAGTAAATACCATTTTACACAGCCCCAGGCAGAGATTCGCTCTTTGACTTGATAAGCAAAGCCATTTGTTCAGTCCAATATGCTTACATTGCTGTATGGTTAGGCATATCGCTCGCTTATCTATTTTTGCTATTATCTATAATGCCAGGAAGGAGGTAATAATCTAGGAGGACCCTACTCCTGAAGGAGGCTCTCAGCACTCAAAACGAGTTTTTGAAACCAATAAATATATCATATTTTGCATTGCGGTGTTTTTCATCCTCAATTTAACTGATTATTACCTCCTGATAATGCCCATGTATTTTCCCATCTGTGATCAGGCAGGTTGTTTAAGCCCGTCTCACACTGTCCCGAAATTAGACACCCGATGGCCACACGAATATGGAATCTTGAATTTCGCGTGAAGATGGCCCCAAAGTCAACTTCCAGAATCTTGCTAATTTTTGACCCCAACCGGGGTCTTCTTCAGGCTGGCATTTATCAGTAAGATTTCCAAAAGTTTCCATAATTCGTATGGCCATCGGATGCAGTATCGGCAAAGTCAGAGTTCCTTTGAGAAACATTCTGTCTCTCCAAACCAGGGAACCGCCAGCCCCAACCCACCAACTGAAGAATCCACTTTGAAGCTTGGAGGAGTTTTGCCATTTCCTCCAAATCTGTGGTTTACGCCGGGGTAGGCTTTCACCCCGGCAATCAGAATTTGTAACTTTCAGCGACATTCACCTTCGACTCAAAATTGACAAAGTACGCTCTTCGTCGCGTGCACTTGATTTGGCTCCGATTGAAGTTGTAATGCCAGGACCGTTTTACTGGAGGATGGCAGAACTCCTCCGAGCTTCAACGTGGATTCTTCACTGTGAGGTTGGGGCCTTCCCGAGACGGCACTCCAAGAAGGTGCCATTGGCATTGGAAGGATATCAAGAGTTTGTCAATGGACGACTTACCTGGAATGTCCAGTACTGTGGTTAGTCTTGCGTGGTCGTCAGGCAGAGTGTCCGAATCGTGCGAGGAGACGGATAACAGGGTTGATGTCGACATGGTGTCGTCTGGAAGTATTGCACGTTCGAGGAGATATTGCACAGGATAACTTGGGTCCAATAAACGAGAATAGTGCAGCGTTGGATGTGACGTGACCGAAGTGTTGGTATAAATTACCGGACAGGAGTGGGCAAAATACCAGTGCGTCTTTATTTACCACACCTCGCGCCAACACATCTTCGCACACGGTTACCAGTTTGTTTGTATTTCTCAACTACCGTCTCCTGTCCGACGGACTTCCCAGCTCGAGCGAGAAACACAGATGGTATGTCGTCACAACACCAGTCTATCGACGATACTTTTGACGTTTTCCTGGTTGTTGAACCAACAGAACTAGCCTGACCACCGTAGTAAACGCCAGGAGCTTTCAATATCCATAAGTAAAAGAGAGATTTTTTCAAGCATTACAAGCATGACTAGGCCCTTGAGGAATCCTCCAAGCTAGGCCTAATCATGTTTCTAGGGGTTGATTTGTTTTGGTTACGAGTGTATTGTAGTACTCTTTGGCCGATTCGACAATTACGAAGGGTTAGAGCGGTAGTGGTTAAATTCCCCACAAGTCCCATACATGCCCCTCGGTCAAAAAGATCGAGACGGGGGGCAAGAGAATGTTATATACTGTATTGTACCCTCTTTTGGCCTCGCCTGCCCCTGCTATTGCATGTAAACACGCGGCCAGCTGCCTCCGCGGCCGCGAAACTGCTAGTGCATCAACACACTTAACTCCCTTTGGTAGGCATGACCACAGTTTCACAACGCTTGAGAATGTTGAGCACAACTTTTGGAACAGGTGTAACATCTGTGAGTGTTTCTGTAGCTCAGTGTTCCCCAACAATAGACACGGCCTATAATGGTTATTGTTGGGTTAGTTGCCGCTTAATCCGTCAGGACGGAAACAATAAGAAAAACACAGAAATACGGGGANGATAAAAAGTCAGGGCCCCGAGATAAAAAGTCAGGGCCTCGAGATAAAAAGTCAGGGCCTCGAGATAAAAAAAATAAACTCGGGGAATCAAAATTTGAAGAAAAAAAAAGTCAGGGCCTCGAGATAAAAAGTCAGGGCCCCGAGATAAAAAGTCAGGGCCTCGAGATAAAAAGTCAGGGCCTCGAGATAAAAAAAATAAACTCGGGGAATCAAAATTTGAAGAAAAAAAAAGTCAGGGCCTCGAGATAAAAAGTCAGGGCCCCGAGATAAAAAGTCAGGGCCTCGAGATAAAAAGTCAGGGCCTCGAGATAAAAAAAATAAACTCGGGGAATCAAAATTTGAAGAAAAAAAAAGTCAGGGCCTCGAGATAAAAAGTCAGGGCCCCGAGATAAAAAGTCAGGGCCTCGAGATAAAAAGTCAGGGCCTCGAGATAAAAAAAATAAACTCGGGGAATCAAAATTTGAAGAAAAAAAAAGTCAGGGCCTCGAGATAAAAAGTCAGGGCCCCGAGATAAAAAGTCAGGGCCTCGAGATAAAAAGTCAGGGCCTCGAGATAAAAAAAATAAACTCGGGGAATCAAAATTTGAAGAAAAAAAATTACCATGTCCTTTCCCAGCCACCGTAGCACTCAGATCGACGTTACGCCGGGAAAGGTCGGTTGGAGGCTGAACAAGGACCTAAACTGAAACAATTTGAAGCGGGGAAGCTTCAAGGGATCATTTTCTGTTTTCAGAACGACATTGAGGACTGACTAGTGATCCGGGCGCATTTTGCTCATTATGCAAAATAATTCCAAAATCGACGGCGAAGGCTCTAGGCCGACTGTAAGACTTTGCGGGAGCAAAAACTCCCTTCGTCGGAGCAAGAAGAGTTTCAAGCGTCACACATGTACAGGCTTGTCTCTATTGATAGATTTTTTGGCTCTGAAAAGAGCCCTTATCTCGCTCGAAAGAGAGATTCACGGTTCATCCTGTAGTTTTTTAAGGAGTCGCCGCCCCTCAGCGAGCTTCAGTCTTGTGAAATCATAATACGCTTGGCGCACGCCCTCTAACGTCGAGAGCTGATTTCTATAGGAAGTGGTTATTTGGCAAGCAAATGCTTGCCGAATTACAGAAATTTGGTCTTAGATGGCAAGCAGACAATAATGAATATTAATTAGACCCCATTAATTATGCAAACAGAAGATGAAGATGGCGTCCTCCGACTCGCAGGCGCAGCCCTCGCCAAAAGGCATCGAAAAGTTGCGATTGGGAGCAGGTTATGCCTCCAACGAAGATTTTAAACGGCGTTAAAGGCATCGAAATGTTTATTTGCACAGTTACCTGCTGTGTATGCAGTAAGCGTGCTGTCTTGGATGCACGTCTAGCTCATTAATTATGCAGCGCTCGTAGAGCAGCTGGCAGGGCAGAAAATATCGTTTAGTGGAGGGGGACTTGCGGAAAGGAGCCACCTACAAGCGATTTTCAGAAGAAAGTGGTTATTTATTGACCCTGGTTTGCCAAACAGTACGCCAAGTTTGGCTTAAAACGACGAGTTACCTGCACTGTCCTGAAGCAGTTAATAAATTCCCACCGCCAATCTGCAGCCAGTTGATTAGCGTAGTGCAGAGAGTGATGGGCCAGCAACCCCAATGTCGCGGGTTCGAAACTTGCGTCATCACACTCGTGATTTTTTTCTTTTTTTTTCATTTTTCTTGTTTTTTCCTTTGGCATATCAAGAAGAAGCGTCTTATGTTTTTGTACAAAAATAGATGCGAACACAATGGAAGGTGCCAACAAACGACTGCCGGATGGTGGCCTCATTGGCCACAGTAGTCAATGCTCCGTACTACGCCATAGGTGAGGGTGCCATTGAAAAGTAAGTTCAAGATAAAAAAATACTACCGCTCCCTCCCGTGCCTAAAATTCAGCGCCGTGCCTCTCAAATTTTCCGTCCATAAGGTACATGGACATGAGGTTTTTTACTCTGCTGTGCCCCCCCCCCGATCTCCCTTGGCCCTTGCTTGCACCTGGATAGGTTATAACTTCCTCCAAGGTTAATATAACAAACAAATGGCATATTTGCTTGCCCAATAGCCAAAAGTGCTGAATAATATGGCAAGCACATATCCTGATTAATATTCATTAGGGGGCGTGACATGCTTGCAAAATAGGGACATTTTTCAGCATTATGGCAAGCATGCTTGCTAAATAAGGACGAAAAAGGGAACTGCTCGGCAAGCATGCTTGCCAAATAAACCCGGCCATTTCTATAACTGTATCTGAATGCCTTGCGTCCGTCGGTCTCGGCCTTGCGGTAGCGGTTGTCCAATCTGTCTATCTTTCTGTCCAAGGTGCGGATCACTTGCCGAGCTCGCTTGATCTTCTTCTCTATCTGTGCCAGGAGGAGGTAGGCCTGTTTCTTCTGATCTCGGCGGCTGAGTTCCATCCTATCGTCTGTTGTCTTCATGTAGTGAATGCAGTGAGGCCTGGAGTACCGGCTTTTATACTCGTCGGAAACAAAGGAAATTCATGTGAAGACACAGCATGGACGGATACTCACGGCCTGTTTCTGAATGCCACTTTGCTCAAACATAAAGTTTCCTCAAAAGAAACCAAGTGACATCTTAGTTTGTGCGCCGTTTCCTCACACCGGGGGCAAGGACCGTGGCGCATGATGGCTTCCTCCGTCCAAAATAGGCCTGTTCAATTGTCATGATATTGTAATTTGCGGTAAAATATTTTGTCAAATAATTTAGGCACGCGCCCAGATAACATGTCATTGGTTGGACTATAATTAGCGATTGGAATTGAATTCAACTTTTTTCCCAAAATAAACAGGCCAATTGGACCAATTTTTGTCGCCTAATCAGCACTGTTTTTGGAATGATATACAGGTAATCGGCATCATTGTTTGAAACAGTCTTGGCGTTTATTACCGTCTAAGTGCCCTTGGATTAGGGCCGAGAAGTAATTGGTGGATTTGGTAGGTTTTTAATTGTTAAAAGGAATGTTGAGCAGGCAATCACCTCAAAAGTAATGATGTGCGTTCACAAGACCCATCTTTTGATCTATTCCTTTTATTTTTTCCGAATTTCTGAGACGACTTTACTTCTCATTTTGTGTGTCGTTTTTGTGCTCTATTTTGGATGTTGTTCCTTTTGTTTTCAGGGTCTATATGAGGTAACCGTGGGTCGTCTGGTCATCACACACCGAGCAGACGACACGATGGCGCTTTCAAGAACTCAGAGGAAACAGGCTATTCTCCGGGTGGCAGGAA
>NMRB01001577.1:152042-169227 GCA_002633025.1 Notospermus geniculatus | reverse complement strand
CCGCCGCAATCACGTCTTTGATGTATTGTTCGATGTTTTCTTGGCCAGTAATCCTCGAGATATTGCTCTTGAATCCTTTCTAATAAGTGTGGAGGAGGATGGCTGTGCAATGTACGATTTGTACTTTAGGCGTATGCGACGTGTGGTATCAAAAATTTAGAAGGCTCGCTTATGAATTTTTGGTGGTCCATTCTATTCATGCAGATCATTACAAACATGACAAAGGGATGACTAACCATACAATATTGTATGGAAAAAATATTGAGATATCATAGATGACTGCCTCAATTCTACCTTAATCCTTCTTCTATCTCCTCTAATTCCTTCTGCAAGCAGCATGAATTTTTTGCAGTATGGGGATTTGGCCTAGTGGTTAAGGCGTGCTGCCCCTTGGCGATTGATGCCTAATGCGAGGGTCCGTGGGTTCAAGTCCTGGAGGAAGCAATGTCTTTCACCTTAGAAACCTGTTTCTATTTCATGTTCTTTAATTCTGCATGCGGCAATACAAAAGGCGATGTTTACAATGTTGTGGCCACAGGGACCTGGCGTGAAGGGTTTAGCAAGTCAAAAGGCCCTAATCCCCCCCAAAAAATGCAGTTTACGGACAATGCCCCATTGCTGACAATACAGCCCTTTTCAGGGGTAGGAATACATATACCTATCATACATGTAGCAATGGTCCAGCCTCGAAAGTGTCCTTATGAAGCCCGAATTTTGATATAGACTTAAACTTTTCGAAATATCAAGATACATGTATCAACGAAACCAATGCTGTTTACGCCCGTGACATTAGCAGAAAGCACTCCTAATGACGTGATGCGTCTCGCATGACTTTCCACCACTGAACGGATATTGCCTAGTTTCATCAAAATCCGTCAAGCCATTCTGTTACCCCCAACTCGGTTCATGAACTAGGGTGCAATTTTGTTAAGTACAAATTCCTCTGCTCTGAACGCAGAGAATGGTGTTGATAATCCTCTAAAGCAATTCCTGTTCATTGACGATGACGGAAAGTTTACACATTTATGCCCGATTATTGCCATTGATCAGCCTCACAACATCTCGTTTAACACCTGCTCAATACGGGTCTATAATCGGCCTAGCATTCATTTACCTCCAGTCGTAATGAATTCCGCTCGGTAATGTCGTCCGCAAATTGTCCATTAATTTCATGACATTTCTACCATTAGCGTATTACAGGCCACTTGCACTGCATTCACACCTTCCTAAGTGGAGAGTGGTGCAAATGGGTACAAGTGGTGAGACACCCCTCTGGCTTCACAAAATGCATGTTTATTAAATATTGTACAGGGAATCAGTGAAACCCGATAGCCGTGAATGTAGAATTAACCCTTTCTGATGCAGTGTGAGCCCTCAGTCAGTAAATCCTCTGCTTTTAAGCCAGCATTATATTAGGTCGGCTTTCTGAGTGTTTCCGCGCGTGGAATTCTGTGCCGCAAAGTTGATCCAATTCATTCATTGAGGCATTTCCAAGAACGCATTTCAGCAATCGCAAGACAAGCGCAAGAGGATCTACTTTTTTTCGTGGAGTGAGAAGTGTGCACGCGTAAAAAAGCTGATCTCGAATCGACTTTTTCCCAAATTCGCGTGCTGAATGCAGATACCCAGTACCGTAGTTTTGAGCCTAGGTACGAGTTAGGAATGGATGGCCGCCATTTTGTTTCTCGCTTCAACTGAGACGGCAATTTTGCAATCAACATCGTCAAAATACAGTCAATATTGTCAGCTTTTGTACAATCTCGTCTTCAGGTGCTGTATTCAATCCTCGGTATACTTTTGTAGATCGAACTATACCCAGGGTATAGTTTTGTGGGACGACATTGAACCTGGGTATATTTCTGTTATACCCAGGACGACATTAACCGATTCGGCGGTACTAATGCAGCCACCACAATACATGATATTCATAATTTCCTCCATGATAATGAAAGAAAAGTATACAAGGGTTAAAATTAACATTGCCATCAATATTCCAATGGGTTATGTCAAGCTTGAATAGAGTCAGTGCATTAATGTGGTGGACCATTGTTCTAGCGTTGTTGGTGACAGAAGAATAAGTACAATAGTCATGGTATTCAATTACACATTAGTAAACCAGCAGGGAGTTCATGTCATGGTAGGAATCTCATGCAAGAACAAAATGACAAATGCACCGAATAAAAGCATTGATATTTTGCTGATACGGCAATTTCTAAGGCACTTTGAGTACAGTCTCACCACAATTTACATCACTAGGCAATACACGTTCAATCAGTGGGGGAACTGCGAAATTCATGTGAGCACTTGGGGACGTAATGACGTCATACTCATTTGAGTGGTGTAATGATGTCATTCCATCGTACGTGACGTTGCTGATATCACGGATGATGCAACGGAAATCTCGATGACGTCGTGACGTCAAAAGGCCTAAACAGCATTGTTATTTTCGTTAATATCTTAAATGTCGCATATATAACAGCCTTGCAACTGGACAATCGCCTATAACGTACTGAAACTGGAAGTCCCGGCCCCGTTTTACAATGCATCGACCATATGCATATAACAGACTTTGCATATAACGGACAAAAATTGCAGGTCCCAATCAGTACGTTATATGCGACGTTTACTGTATTTCAAAAACTATAAGTCTTTTTGGATATCATAATTTGGGCTCCGTAAGGACACTTCCGAAGTCTGTCTGCATGTCCGTACCAAGTTTGCCGGCCATCCGTTTGTCAGTCTTGGAGAAAATTGTGAAGAAACACACAAACAAACAAACAATCTTCTCAAATTTGAGTATGATTCCAAAGACTGGCTGAGAACTAAGCACGTGGATTTCTTCATTGAAATGGACAATACAATTCGGTTTTTTGAGTTGGTGGTTTCACACAAATATTTACCACACAATGTGAATAAAATGTCAAATGGCCAAGACAAAATCCTTGGCAATTGTTCAGAACGAACCATTCTCACTGCAGGCCTACGGCACGTCTAGAAACCTACTGTGTTTGAGTCTAAAAGAATTCTCTCCCTTTCATAACCTCATTCAAGCTGCGGTGACTGCCGTCATGAAATATTGGCTCTAGGGCACAATGTGAAAATATTCTGCCTAGTACTCAAATTTGCCTGCCGATACCAATTTTCTTGCATCGCTCGTTGTATGATGAATGTGTACTTGTCGGTAAGTGCGAGACGAGAGGAAATCTCATATAATTTCCTGCTATGATTCGCCATCTGTTCAATCTCGTTGGCGTGCTACTGTAACTTGATGATAAGGTACCAAATCAGGTTGGCGACACACGATCGGTAAAACGCGGCGGCGTCGAATCGCGTCCGTTACTAACAAGCCGCCTGTCACACAGTGGAATTGACAGATTAGAATACCAACGTCAGCTCTGAATAGACGGATTCGCATTTCTTAATATTCGCATTTTGCTATTTTCCAATTAATGGACACTTGCCTTTCGATGGATGCGATATGAATGCGTGTCTCAGCAGGAATCACTCGCGATAACTATTGGAAGGCGTGAGCTCGTGAAAGTAACAAGCAAATTACGGTTAAATATAGCCGAAACGTGAATGGACGTCTATCTTTAAGTCAATTACGCCACTATCTTTGAGTCAATTGCATGTGACTGGCTATTGTGGTCATCTCGCTGAGTTTAACCGCGCATGACTAATGATAGTAAATTATTGCACTGGACACTAACACCTGTATTGTTGGCTATCGACTCGTTATCATGTCTGGCGGAAATGAGATGTTGGATGCTGGAGATCAGTCCAATTTACATCATCAGTCGAATGGAAGTATGACTTCCGAGTGGTTGCAAAGAAAGATTCAAGCGGCACACTATGCTTCTCTCCCCTGGTGGCAGCATTGGGAACCAATACCAGTCAGGCTGGTATCCCGTCCAACCCACACATAGACTGAGGCACTCAGTCTCTGTAATACGCATGCACGAACTGTGCAGCATTACAGAGACTGAGACCAACGTTGCCAATTTTTATTACGAGAATACCAACCCAGCTGGTATCGATGCTAATTGGTCGATTCTGAATTATGTTACAGCCATGCTGATTGGTCATATTATCTTGAACGGTTGTGTCACATGATTGCAGATTGGTGGCGCTCTATTGCAAGATCACGTGACTGACGCCAGCCATGCACAAAGCAGCATCACACAAAGTTTTAGACGTTGCAGCCAGACCTTCGGTTGCGAGACCAGGGATCTGGCTGTGCGAGACCAACCCACACATAGCCAGTGGTAGGAAGTACTAACTCGAAGCCTTAGCTGATATAAGTCCAGGTGGTGCAAAAACATGGCCACATTTTTTGTTTGATTCAGTTGAGAAGTTCAACATGCTGTGATACAATTACAAACCTTTCATCAAGTAAAGGCACCTATCCGATGCTTCAACTCATTCTTTCATTTGTAGCAACACTCTCCATGCCTAATTGATAACTTAGATCATTCAAATACGTAGAAATTCGAACAGCCTTGTCAAGCATGCATTGAAATGTCCGGAGTAGCGTAAACTTGCGATCATGATCAACCTCACCACCACAGTGACCGGCATAAATAAGCGCTCTGTATATACATGTACCACAGGGGTTGATACAGAGGGGGATTCTGCGGGATTGGAACCCCCTCGGCAACCAAAGATAACATTTTCGCTATACATCAAACATCTCGCTTTTAGCGTAGCACCCGCCCGTGTCTCTGATGTAATCACCGTGATACAATTGTTGCATCGATGGCTCAAACTCTATTCCCCTGCTTGGTACAACACTGCATTGTGTACGCTTGCACTGTTTCGAAATGTCTAGGAGGCGTGGCATTCCACTATCTCAATCTCAGATGCCGGCAAATCACGTCTCAGTGCTTCTAATTTTCAAACTTTTTCTGGGGGAGGTCCCCAGCCCCCCCTCCCGCCAAATCGGCACCAGTGGCGCTGGTGAAGTGCAAGCCGAAGGCGCGCACGAGTCCAGTGGCCTCTCTACCTTCGAAACCCACCCCTCGAGAAAATCCTGGATCCACTCCTGTATACACTCATGTGTACATCGATCATGTGTGTACATCTATGAACGAGGTCACCATAATGAGATGCACAACTGAACCATAGGGTGCGGCTTTAAAACCCCACACTCCAGAATTTTCAGTGGATCAGGAACTTCCGTTTTTGTACAATATAGATCTCCACTGGCAAACAGAGAACAGAAATATTCAAGAGCACTCACTCTTCAGCAGATCAACCACCACATTTTATATGAAAGGTAAAAATGAAATATCACACTCGAGTGTACAATGTGAATTTCCACCTCTGTTGATAACTCTCAAACCACATTATCCGCACAGTAATTGTTTTAAGGTTTGTAAGGTACGTGTTATTTTGGGCTACGATCGGTGCGGCCTGGATACTAACTACCCCCAAGGGTACTTCGTAGTGAAGTTCGTCATTTCACACCAGCACCATCATAGGCTGAAGGGGTGAATGCCATCCTCGGTAATGCACAGTATAAATTAAAGGACCACAGTATTGCCATTTAATCTCGACAGCCGGCGCCACTGCACCACTCTCCAACCCAAGGGACAAACTATGTTGTCGGCGAATGGACCTGATTACTACATACGTGTTGCTGCCGCTAGGTGGCTCCCTCTATGTCGACAGTTAAATTACCGATTAGAGATCACATACCGTGCTCCTTTAAACCCACTGGTTAGGCCGGATAGTGACGCAGATGATGGCACCATGCACAACATTAACAAGGGCAATGTTTCACACGTCATATACTTCCCAACGCGACTGCAGATGAGGACTTGATACTTCCATTAGTATGCCATGAAACCTGTCAGAGTAACCTCTTCCCCATCAATATCTCTGTCATATTGCAACAAAAATAGCCTGGGTATAGCCTTCCTGACCCAGCCCAACCCTCATCCATCATTGATCATGTAGTCCTTGGCAAGTAGGCTGATCTTCATTCATGTAAGTTCTATTTCATCTCAAATGCTACAGTTCGTTGCACAATTGACCTCCCTTCCGCGCTGCGTACCTCATGCAGCGTCATGCACGTATCGTCCTCGTATCTTCCACGGACGTCGTGCGGGGCGATGGAAGGCATGCAGTAAAGACGTAAACGTCATTCGCCCGTGGTGTGCGAACGTCACGCAGAAGAGATGCTTGATGCACCTGTACCATACGCATTGAACTGAAGCGTACCTTCCGCGTGACATATGCGGATAAAGGTTAAAAAAGTTAAGTTTATAAAGTTTGGGTTTATAGTCTGATATTAACAACAGTAGAGGTGTCATCCGACTTTACACTTTAACCCCAGTCTATCCTGAAACCTTTCAGTAGATCTCAGATGAGCTGCTCATTCAGCGTTACAATTCGAGCATTTCCAACCGGTACCCATTTATACACCTGGGTGGAGAGAGGCCTGAGTGAGGGAAAGATACTTGCCCAAAGTCTCACGCCCAGTGGGATTCGAATCCGGGACCTTCTGACCGCTAGTCGGAGGCCCGAACCACTACACCACCGTAGCTTCAAAGGTAGGTCAATTGTGCAATGTACTGTAGTTGTGAGGTCATGCACTCGTGAAAGAACGTGCAACCTGCAGAATGGCCCGGCATAGGGCATCAGTGTCAATTCATCACAGCCGCTTCTCACATTGTGACAGCTACAACACACCAGGGATTTTCCATAGCCGTGTAGGTGTACACACGTGGCAAACAGATTTTCCAACAGACAACAAAGCAAGAATGCCTCGAGCAGATGCCCAAAGGCAAGAACTTTTCGGACAGTTGGCCCCAAGGCAACCATTACCATGATAGGCTATCTATGACCTCAGATATAACCAATTGTAGAGAAGCGTAATGAACGGTGTCACAAACACATGTACCACCCCTTAATTAAAGAGGCGGTCTCGAGAGTCCACTCCAGTTCAAATAAGGGTGTAACACTTTTATTTAGGAGTTTCAAAACAGTTTTTTTTTACTTTTTACATACTGATCTCCATCAAGCTTATTAAAAGTTGCATAGGCCCTAGAGTTAATGCCTGGGATATTTTTATCAAATACATTCTTTGATCAAAAAGTGTTACATCTTTATACGACATTCAGGGCCCATCTTCATAAAACCTTGCTGGTTAAAGTTAAAACCTATAGTTCATACTCCGCTGCACGACCATCGTTGGTGACCAACCGTGCGATCTTGCTTCGACGCCGCGACCCCGTCGCGTGTTTTGGCCGCTGTCCAATCGCGAGACTTTAAAGCCACACTGTATTG
Organism: Notospermus geniculatus; assembly: GCA_002633025.1. Lineage (NCBI taxonomy): Eukaryota > Metazoa > Nemertea > Pilidiophora > Heteronemertea > Lineidae > Notospermus > Notospermus geniculatus. Next base: position 161,937 of record NMRB01001577.1, on the reverse strand, counting down.
AATTTGAAAAGCACAAATCATCGCCGCGATTCTCGACATCAGTGGACGATGTCATGACGTCAGTGTAGTGTAAAATGTACTACGCTCCATCTGAATACATTAGAGCTCTCCCTGTCGTTTTTTCTAATGTGTGCTGAAAACTAGGCCTTGATTCGCTGAAGTAGGTATGAGGTAAGCATTTTGGGAGTAAGGATATTTCGACAGTCATTTTTTCAACAGTCAACAGTCAGCAGTCAACAGTCATTTTTAGGAACCATGACAGTTTTGCTAAATACTTTTAGAATGTGATTCAAACAACAATAAAGACCATATCTGACAGCATTGGTGCTTTTCAGAAGATTATTCTGGTGCCCTGAACATTTTTTACTAATGGCAAAACGACAGAAAGGAAGTTCGGAGTTGAGGAACTGGCTGCTCTTATGGTGTCCTGTAAGGGCAAAGTACATGACGTGTAGGTCTATACAAGGGGGAGTCACATCAGAGGCATGACAGACACAGATTGATGAATACTATTCTTCACCTACATGGCCTGCCCTCAATTCCTTATCAAAGATCCAGGATTGCCTGTCTCATAGAAAGTGTGCCATTTACATGCAGACTCGTAACCCAGGATTGAATAGTAATATTCAGAGATCTTTTTTCCAACTGTTCCTTTTACTTCTTTGTTTCTGATGTTGGGTGCCACCATAGGCCTAGGCCTATTCATCGTATCCATGACGTAACTCCGACAGTGTCCGCCATTGCTGACGTCGCAAGGGTGGTGGGCAAATGACGCAAGGGTGGTGGGCAAAATTCATTGCTTTGCTGAAGAAGCTGGTGGGCAAAACGCGCAACGTCACAACGTCATGTAGGCCTGGATACGACGTCATGGATACGATGAATAGNGTCATACACACCCATATGCAATATGAAAATGATTCGTCAAAAACTGAAGGCGCTATCCATCTGACAAGGGAAAAGTTTACGGACGCACGCACGCACGCACGCACGACAGACCACCACTAAAGGCGCCAAGCACAGCATAAGCCCTTTTGGCCTATGGGCCAAGCGGGCTAAAAATGACTGTCGAAATATCCTTACTCCATTTTGGGGACCTACAAGAGGCCATGAGACCTCTATGTGCACTATCCTAACATTTTGAAAATATCGTAAAATTCAATAGAGTGGGGCTTTAATTACTTGAGTCATTTCATAACAGATCGCCGTCGCTGAAGTACCGTGGACTATGAATCAACTCCATGAAGTCGGTGTCCAGATTTTGATTACGCGGCAGACACCGATGGTCATGCGTCGAAGTATGAACTAGGCTTTAGTTGGTTGCTAGTGGTGTGTAGGCCTACATTGGGCTGGATGGTAGAAGGGTATAGATGCAACATGAATCCCAGGCTTTCTGCAAAAACATCTCCGTGAATACCCGGCTGTTGTTACTAACATAAAACTTGCACATCGAGTTTAATTTTATTCCTTCACTCTGCTACCGTCCACACCATTTATACCAGCATCACTTCTTTCTACAACATGAATGTAACCAGATTCATTCCTATTGATTTTGCTCGACCTCCGACTTAACGCTAGTGTTCTTACATCTGAAAGGCCACGTCTGGACAACGTTTCAACATTGTCACATTTCCTGTGGAATTAGTCAGTAGCACAAAGCATTAGACGTGAATAAAAAAACGTGGGGTATCGCCACGCATCGTGGGGTATTGTCTAAGGTATGGATGACGAGGACCATGTGATGAGATTAATTATCTCTTTGTGTTGGAGAAACGGAGATAATATGCTTGGATGTTGGAACACCATGACACATGATATCCAACAAGATGTCCTACGGGTGTTTTAGCGTAATTGACATCATTTTTTTTCTCTTCACATTGTTTAATTCTGATTACGTCTCGTCAGACATGTTAATTATTCACTAATATTCCATCTGTGTCTTTTGTTTGTTCATCATATTTAATTTTTTTCTAGGCCCCGTGGATCGGGAGATGTCCCAGTACTAATTGCATCAATTATTGCATAGATAATTTATATTATCACTTGTGTGCTTGACCCAGAAACTTGAAATTCTTTTTTGTGAAGGAGAGCAGAAAATGTCACACCGAAATAATATGCATCCCATAATCAAGTCGATGTTGGCCCTGTTTGATGGGAATGATAAGACATTGACCCCCAAAACATTACCAGAAATATCTGACGGACCTGAACTTAGAGCATGTTTAGCGCAAATTTTCTTGAATTCCGACTAATTGATCTTAAGCTGCGTTTACCAGACATCCGGAATGCGGTATAGGGATTCGGAATCCCCAGCGGAAGCGATATGTTGTATGTGAAAATGCATTGCATTTTCCGCTTCCGGCCGTCAATAAGCACGGGTCTACAAAGTTCGGACTTCCAAAGCCCGGATAACATGAGTGGGTCTAGTTGAAGTCCGGAGTTGATCCCGACTTTTCAGGTGTAAGCACAATTTAAGTTAGACCCGGCGGCAGATGGCGTTGCGATAATTACATGTGTTATTACACTAAGTGACCCGCGGATGTGACCTTCGAATTCACCTTGCGATCGCTGGGTTTCGTACTAATTGGATCTGTAAGTGTTCTGTTGGAGAAACCCGGACTTCTCCTGAGTCCGGACCAAAAGAAACCCGGACTTCTCGTTCAGGTGTAACTACATCTGTTGAAACATCCTTTGCTGCTGGAGCATGTCATTTTCTGAGATACAGCCGCCAAAACCTTCAACGCATCAAAGCCATTTTGATAAACTTGGTTTTCCATCCCAACATAAGAATGACAAAGAAACAATTGTATTTCGTTCAGCAAAATATGTACATCTTGCTCAGCCACCTGTTGAAATGCACTTGGTGGGAATACCAGGAGCCAGAAAAAGCTTTCCAATGGCAGAGACCTGTAACATCAAGAGCATCTTTTTTTCTGGCAGAAAGTCAATGGTTTCCCCTGTTTTCATAATGGTAGCTAATGCATTTCCGTGGTTTGGCATCATATCAAGAAGAGGTGATGAGGTCTGAAAGCTGCGAGAGTTCTTTTTTCTTAAATGTATGAGAACCACTGCTTTGGAATCCATGGTAGTCAAATTTCAATTTGCTCAGCCACACCAGAAGTTGACATTCGGCAAGATTTTTTTTAGAGTCGTAAATTTGGTGTAATTGAAGGATCATGGTATTCGGCAAGATTTTTTTAGAGTCGTAAATTCAGTGTAATTGAAAGATCATGGTATTCGGCAAGATTTTTTTAGAGTCGTAAATTTGGTGTAATTCAAGGATCATGGTATTTGGCAAGATTTTAGAGTCCTAAATTTGACGAATAAAGGCATAGTTACATCCACACATTAATAAAATGACCGTCGCGGCTTAAGTGGTCAACGATGACCACCCTTTCCGTTCTCTACAATACTTGTGAAACCTGGAGTCGCGTTGAAATGTTGACTAAGACGTGCGTAATGGCAGAATGGATGGAGAACCGAAAGGGAAATCGCCGTTGACAAAATTCGTTCGATCACGTGTTCAGTTGCTATTTATAATAATGGTGGGATATTTAAATTGGCTCCGCCATTCCAGTTTTAGGGTCACTCGGCAATTCATTTTTGTTCTGTTCTGGCAAAAATAACCAGTGTTAATTCTAGGCAGTGCTAGAGTGGCGGCGCGCCATGCCCTAAAAGGGGGCGCCACTGTGCCCTTTTTTAACCCCCTTGGCGCCATGCCTGCCCTAAAAAAAACACACACATTTTTTTTTTAATGTTTTATTACCCCCCAGACCCTCTGTCATGGTCCCTTTTGGTCATACCACCTTAGAAACTGGCTTAAATTGGCTGTTGACTGGAGTTATAGGTCCCTTTTTAACTGACAAGCCTCTCAAATTCCGTTAGTAGAAATGTCGCGAATGAAAAGTGCCCTTTTCTACGTTGAAGTGCCCTTTTCACAAAGTTTGCCCCATGCCCTTCTGAAATCCTAGAAACACTGATAACTATTCCGTTCTGGGGATAATAACTACCCCTGCAGATCACCGTGTTCTAGAGAAACAAGTACAATCTAAACAAATCATGATTTTCTCTTTACCGCATACAACAACAACAACGTACCGGTATGCTTTTTATGTTCATTGTTAAATGTACAAGCCTAGAGGTATGCAACCAACTCAGGTTTTATCCATCACGTTTTGAGGCTGGTGTAGAATAGAAGATCAGAGAGAGCCTAAACAGAAGCTCCTGAGTGCATAGTTTTGTGATATGGATACAGAATCATTCAATCTTTTTGTGCATTCCGTTTTACAACATTTTGCTGTTTTGGTGTTAAACGCAGTACAGCAAGGCCCGCCCGAACTGTTGTTCCCAGGGCTTTCATTAAGCCTGCGTATGGCGTCTATTACGCAGGTAAACTACAGAAATGACGCCAATGTCTCAAAAACACAGGTAAATTCGATGATACGCTTACAGGGAAAGTGTGGGAGTCCCATCTGTATACTCAGTCTCCATTTACGCCAGTAGGACCCCGACTGATGGAGGTATCAAGATATTGGAAGTCGCGCGCACACCAAATTTTCTTCAACACACCTAATCCTTGCTAGTGCTGCTGAAAATAGAACCCATGGCACTACACACTCCTGGCTTGCATGCGGTACCGTAGCAGCATACCAAGGGAAGATTTGACCCCAGTAAGATAAGAAGTCATGGCCTCAAAAGAGAACTGCTGGAAGTCTAAAGACCCCAGCATCTTCCCAAATTGACTTCCATAAAAAATTGTGGAAGTCATGACCCAGGTAGGGAAAATGAAATGAAAGCCCTGGTTCCGCCTTTTCAATGGCTGCACTAACATCTCTGGCACCAGCTCACCCCATCACTCTGCAAAGACCTTGCAAAACCACTTTATCGTCCATAAGTAGATTATTATCTAGTCTGATATTACTGAACCAATGTTTTGAGAGAGGAATTTTGTAATAACAAACACGTGTTCACGATCTGAATGGTATTTTGAGGAGAACTATTTTAGCGGAAGGATACAGCACAAGGCGGTGATCATCACGACGTGCCAACCAATCAGAATGTCCAAATTAGATCACATGGGTTCTGTTTATGTACACTTTTTACTCAGTATATTGATGCCTTATGCGAGGGTCCATGGGTTCGAATCTGGTAGAAGGACGCAATGTCTTTCACCTTAGAAACCCGTTTCTATTTCATCATTATTTGTATCTCCTTTTATAATATGACCCCTCACATAACATAAAACTGTTTGGGTTCGGATATTGTTTGGGCAACTCGCAGGGTACTGATGGACGCCTCGTTTAACATAGGCCATTGAACCATCTTTTTGAAGATGGGGATTTGGCCTAGTGGTTAAGGCATGCTGCCCCTTAGTGCTGGCGATTGATGCCTTATGCGAGGGTCCGTGGGTTCGAATCTGGTAGAAGGACAAGATGACGTTCACCTTAGAAACCCGTTTCTGTTTCATATTTTTACTCAGTACACGTGTTGAAACAGAGGAGGCCGCCATCTTGAATGACGTCATTCGACACCGCGCAGTAGTTGAGGCTGGTGCCAGAGAAGTTAAGGTGGAGCCAGTGTAGCGACCGGCGTAACCGTACATCGATGCTTGGAGAATGATAGTACAGCTTTCATCGAGATATTGGTTTGTTCAGAGCCTGCTGGCGGCATTGGAAAGTTGCATGCGTGGAGATGAAATAGATCTAACCATGGAGTTGGCCATTAATGGTGGTGAGGAGACAAGGGTCTGGAGGCTGCAATCTGAGCTCAGAGGAAGTCAGCTAATGGCATAAATGAAGAGTTACAGAATGTGGAGGAATTTGTTTGGGCATCAAATGTTCGCTAAGGTCTAAAATGGTCGCCTTCATATATATACAGTGGTGTGAATTAATATTCGAACAGAGGTACATGTAATTCAGCAAAATTTGTCACTTCGGTATTCCAATATCTATATCAAAAGTATTTGAAGTCAGTCCTAGATATGCACTCCTCTAGTCTGATATGTTTTCGCTGAATTCAGATGCTGGACATCACGAAAGTGGTGAAAATATCGAAATTTGACATATTGAAAAATATCAAAGACATCAAACTTGAATCACAGGTGTATGAATATCAACTTCTGTTTCCAAACGCTGTCAGGTAATACCCCCATTCAACATGTTGTTGCAAGGAGAAAAAATTCCACAAAATATCCAGACAAAATGTGATAACAGCAAATCTCAAGAAATGTCAAATTTCTATATTTTCGCCATTCTCGTGATATGCAGTATCTGAATTTAGCGAAAACATATCAGACTAGAGGAGTGCATTCTAGGACTGACTTCAAATACTTTTGATATAGATATTGGATACAGTTTGCCTTTAATGAAAAGCTGAATTCCCTCTGTTCGAATATTAATTCACACCACTGTAGTTTGTTAATGATGATGGGTCACATCATCAATTTGACATAACATCCGAAAATTTGGAACAGAATTATCACACGTGACATGACATTACTGTTACCGTATATGCATCCAAAAATTTGGAACAGGACTTAGTTCTGCAAAACTTATTTATAATCATTGGATCAAGTGGCAATATTGTTCATTAACAAACCAGAATCACAGACTCATGGCGGGTCACACGTGACCCTGGTGGCCGAAAGCATGCCAGATTGGCTCCGTTCACCTCACAGAATTGTAATACATGCCCAACCTTGAAAGAGCCCTTTTACCACTGATTGCAGAGCTTAGGTTCCATTTGGTACTGGGACAAGCTGGCTCGACCTGTTTACACTTGGCAAAATTTTGACCAAACCGTGCCCTGTTCAGACGAAGCACGGTGAAAATTCCTTATTATCATACATGATGGCTAAAAAGAACCCTTAGATTGATGGATTTTATCGCACACTGATAAAAGACACCTATGTATTAGAGGTCAAAACAGAAGGAAAACATGGCACTCCATGTTTCTATAAAGACATCACATCAGTCATAATTGAACAGAGACAACATATTGCAAGACAATAATTCCTATGTTCATTTTTATGCGCCTGCTTGGAAGACATATTCAGAAAATACAATATGTTCCTTTTCATGATGTGTAACATGGTGCCAATGAGAAGAACCAGATTAAGTGCCAACGAATCATCATTAGATTATTTTGACTAAAGAATGTATTAATTGCACAGATACATGTAGATTCAAGCACAACTTTCACACGAATGGTCGACAACCATTGGAAACAATAAAAAAATATCCCCATGTAGAACTGCATTAACGGACACTACGTCTCCAAGCTGATGACAAATGCAACCTGCAATAACATAATAAGCAACAGAAAAATCCCCAAGTCTCACTGAATACAACAGACTCTCATAGCCTTTTGAATGTCCCCCAAATAGTTGCCTGATTTGTACTTCATATCAGTTGGAAGACGACGTCCAACCTTGTTTGTCGATTTCTGTCTTGTGACAATGCAGCTAAAATTTTGAACATCATCATACATTGTTCAAAGCAGCATCATAATCTTGTATGCTAACCAGTGAAAATAATAATGGCTGAAGTTTAGAATCCCCGATCGGAAGTGACTTTACTCGATGCCACAAAATCCTATGTAAGTGTGGCATCAATTGATGATGTTTTTGGGTACTGATGGGGGATTCCAAACTCGTTCCAAAATAATATATCTATCCCTTCCATCATCAAAGTGTAATGAAAAAAGTGACAAACAATTGAAGAATTTTTGTAAAATAATCTTGATATTTCAATTTTTTCTAAAATTTCTTTGAGCAAAATGATGAAGTGTCATAAAGACAGATATTGGCTGATACTCATAAAAGCTAGCAAATGCTTTTACTTCCAAATTTTGCAAAGTACATTTAAACTAGACCTCACTGTGCAAATCTTAAGTAAAAGCATTTGCTAACTTTTATGAATACCACCCGATAGCCTATCTATGCAAGAAATAGCCATGACATTCCCTAGAGCAGCTCACCCACACCCACATTAACAGACTTCCAAGGATGCCAACTATTAACGCACAAATCCCTATCCACACGCAACATCACAGTCAATATTCTAAATGAAAATAATACTCACTGATTAAATGAATATAATCCAACAATGAGTGAATATGTGACAGTTTAATCCATTGAACATTGTTAAGAAAAATCTCCACAATCCAGAGAAGTGAGGAAATAAATCTGTACCTGTGTGAAGCACAGAACGAACTGATATTCCACAACGATGCTCGCAGCTAACGGAGAGCTAACAGCCACGCATTGATCTCAGTCTATAACTGGCAAGAATCTCAGTATCGCTCCAGCGCTGTGGATCTGAGCACCCGCTAGCAACCGTACATACGAGCTAGCGTGATCGCAGCGACGGTTGTCACTCAACTGATTCCGAAGTCGATTGCCGCGTATCGAGACTTGACAGCGTGATCAGGATGGGTCTTCATTGGCGGTCAGATTAGACACGTGATTTATTGTACATCGCACATCTCAGAATAGGTCCATTCAATATTTCAACTCCTTTGGGCAAGAGTTGGGGAAAACGTTGAATACTATCAGTGATCAGATCAATGTGTTGAACGAATGTTAGTTAGTAAGGCAGAATGGGACCTTCTTAGGGTGAAACGATTCTGAAGGCAATTTCAGCTTAAAAAGAGCTAAGAAATCTGTACAAAGGATTGTGCATTTTGTGTACAATGGATGGTCTTCATCAACTAGGACCACATTCGCAGCATCCATTTGTCCATTTAATCGAAACTTAGCCCCTCATTGTTGTGGCAGTTCATTATGAAGTTTGCCAAATGCTCTGACCTGTGTAAAACCCCTTGTAAACCACAAGGGTCCAAATAAAGGGTCGCGGGCTATAATTATCCAAGATGACAAATGTAAGGGTTTTGTCACAAGAAGGGGTAGATTTCCAAGGGTTTCCTGATATCCCAGGGAACTCTCCTTTGTGAAAGAATATCATGTTTTGTAAAGCCAGAGGGTGATTACCCCACTGGGGTTGGTCCCTTCTTTCTTGATAATGCAGAAGCTAATATCAGTTTTCTGGACAGTATTCACAATTGGAAACCCTTCGGCAAAAAGGAAAATTTTGTGAGATACATTTCGTTAAAATAGAGTGTTATCTTCAGGAACCATCAAAGGTATTACAATTATCACGGTCGGCCATTTCTTTGAAGGGAAGTGAAAGGCATCACCCTATCTGTCGTGAAAGTGGAAGATAGAGATTTTCGGGTTGATCGCTCGGAGTGTTCTCAAGTTAACTGATGGAAACTGAATTCAAGATGATGGCCACCATAGCCACCATCTTGGATGGGCGGCGGCACTTGTCGTCGATAGGCACCTTACCCTCATAGAGACAAACCCTCACAAAAAATTTCAGGTTGATCACCCAAAGCATTCTCAAGTGCTGGTCATCAAAAGGAACCTACCCCTACAGACAACCCTCACAAAAAATTTCAGGATGATTGCTCAAAGTAGGCCTATTCTCAAGTTAACTGGTGGGAACCAAATTCAAAATGGCCACCATAGCTGCCATCTTGGATAGGCGGTGCCACTTGGCGTCGATAATGGTGAGTCGATAGGCACCTTCCCCTCATAGAGACAAACCCTCACCAAAAAATTCAGGTTGATTGCTCAAAGCGTTCTCAAGTTAATTGATGGGAACCAAATTCAAGGGGCCGTATTCAAAAAGGGTGTTTAAAGACTTAGACGCGTGTAACTTCGTCAAATGCATGGTGGAAGTGTGTGCATTCAGTGAAGTTACACGCGTCTAAGTCTTAATCGCGCGATGATCACCCTTTTTGAATACGGCCCAAGATGGCCACCACAGCCACCATCTTGGATGGGGCGGCGCTTGTCATCGAAAGACACCTTCCCCTCATAGAGACAAACCCTCAC
>NMRB01001577.1:92180-151606 GCA_002633025.1 Notospermus geniculatus | reverse complement strand
ACCAAATTTCCCGTAAACCAAGTAATAAAAACAAACGGCCTTATGGATAATCACACCCCGATTCATTTTTACCAAACACCCACACCTCCACTGTCCCCACCCTGGCTAAGCCGTGGCTACGAAATACGAGCTATTTTCCGATTCTTTGACGTCAATACCAATATTTCTTTGTCTGGCTATTACAAGGGCAATGCTATTATGGCTTATGGGTCATTATTTTCTTGAACGGGCTCGTCGGGTCAAAATACCGTTGTTGTGTGGCATTGGCTTAAGCCAGCAGCACACCAGGCGATCGTAAGCGATCAACTCGCCACCGATCTTCTTGCCAGCCACCGCAGACTAGCCGGTATCGACTTTGATAATAGGGAGTTTTCGCAAACCCCCGAAACGCCAACGCGAACGCCAAACCCATTATTCGTTGCCACGAAGAGAGCACCGAACAAACGGATAGACGTTCGCGTTCGCGATCACGTTTCGGGGGCTTTGCGAAAACTCTATAGTTTGATATTAGGCGACCATCGCTGGCGAAAAGATTCCACGCATCGCTGTCCAGCGCATACCTGGCGTCAACAACCGATTTTGCACGGTGGCGATCAGATCGCTTGCGATATCGCCTGGTGTTGCCGGCTTAAGCTAAGCCTTGTTGATTGGTTGAAAAACCTTTGATTGCTATTTTGTTGACCAATCAGCGCGTTGGAAACGATCTCAACATCTAATTCCACTGGTGAGATCGTGATCCAATCTCATCCTCCCACAGCAGGGGTTTTTACCTCGGCTCCTCTTCATACGCTCAGAGCGTATGGCGAGGAGCCAAGACCAACACCCTGCTATGGGAGAATGACCAATCTATCACATCACATCACATCAAGTGATTCCTGCTTATACTCCTCATTTTCCACTTTTCCTCCGTACTATATCAAATGCCCATTTACCTATAATGACCGATGAGCAGCCCCCTAGCGGCCTTCGAATGAATAATAGATGCTTACGCTGTCAACCAATGGATATAGTTTGGAGAAGAAAGGATTAATAGTTCCCAGTGGGACAGTTACCAGTCCTGATTGGCAACTAACTCATCTCACCTTGCAGCGACTGTCATATCATATTAACTTTTATGTTTCTGGTCACGTATATCAAGGTACAGGGAGAGCGGCCATCTGGATGCAAAAAAATATGATACAGGTAATGCTGTGCATATTTATTTTACTGATATGGGATAAAGGCATTGTGCAGCCAGGTATGGCAGGTTTTGATGCTGTCCCTGTTTCTTTGGCTTTGAATTCAATCAGTTCCGCCTGTCTGTACTGTTTCTTTGGCTTTGAATTCAATCAGTTCCGCCTGTCTGTACCTGTTTCTTTGGCTTTGAATTCAATCAGTTCTGCCCGTCCCTGTTTCTTTGGCTTTGAATTCAATCAGTTCCGTCTGTCTGTCCCTGTTTCTTCGGCTTTGAATTCAATCAGTCCTGTCTGTCCCAGTTTCTTTGGCTTGGATTCAACCAGCTCTGTCTGTCCCTGTTTCTTTGACTTTGAAATCAATCAGTTCTGTCTGTCCCTGTTTCTTTGGCTTGGATTCAATCAGTTCTGTCTGTCCCTATTTCTTTGGCTTTGAATCCAGTGAGTTAAGTCTGTCCCTGTGTGTTTGGCTTTGAATTCAATCATGTGTGTTCAGGACTCAAAGGATGTACAATGTATGTGTCAAGGAAGGTACACTACCGTACATACATGTAGAGACGGCGAAATTCTGCAAGGTACTACAGGAGAAAGATCGATTCATAAAAAATTGATATCATAAGAGTTCCTTTCATTAGATTTTGAATATCACGAAGGTCCACGGAGCAACTTCTAGTCGAAAATCAGGAGCAACTTTCTGAAGTCGATAATGCCGACGTCAGACGATACATGTAAAAGAAGTAGGATCAGTCAGCACCTGTTCAGCTCACAACAATATATCGACAGATCTTGTCCCTGGTAGCCTGATTTTCATGCTAGCCTAGGAAACAGCCGACAGAAAGTGATCAATTTGTCAGTCAATCCATCAAGTCCGCCAATGTGCGATCGTACCCATCTCAAGACATCCATCATGTAAGCTCATTCTAGAGAAGTTTAACATCCACATCCCCAACGAATTCGTATCTCGGTAGAAATGGAAGTTCACAGTGTGCAGGACCAGCTCGCACAAACAAAACACGCGTCCAAATAAAAGGCCGATTCATAAACTATGATTCACCCTAACTTCAACATGGGCAAAGTGCCAGGCCTGTGCAACAGACACCATAAAGTGAACACAATGATTAAACCACAAACCACATGGATTATTTACCACTGACCTGTGCACATTTCCAAGCCTGGCACTTTGCCCATGTTGAAGTTAAGGTGAAAGCGAATCGAAAGCGAAAAAATTTGATTTAGAAATAGAATTTGAAAGGGGACGAATTTTCAGGAAAAAATGTAAACAAACTTCTCCAGAACGTCAACAAAGAAATTTTCGTGCATTTTGATTGGCTGAATTTTGTGTTTACAAACACAAACCAAATGTAAACAAAATCCACTGTCGATTCGCTTGAATCATACTTACTTCCTCGCCGGCCTGTATGCGGAACGGAAAATGATTCGTTGTTTATCGTTCCGCTTGTTTCAAACGAAGTACATGTATTTTCCGTTTCGCACAATGAAAGTATGAACTGGCATAAGTTATTCAACGGCCAATTCATACTTCCTCGCCGATTGGTATGCGGAAAGAAAATGCTCTGTAGCAGTTGTTTTCGCTACGCTCGTTCCAACCAAAGCACATTCCTTTCCGCTTTCTGGTCGGCGAGGAAGTATGAATCTGAGCGGTCAGCCGTGCGTAATTGCCAAAAGATGGCAGCAAAGTTCTAGCGGACCAATACAAAAGAAACTTCTCTTGATTGGTGCTCAATCAAGAATGAATGAGTCCGCTTGATGCATTGAATTGGGCCGTGGTGACACCTATTGGTCAACTCACTAACAGCTCGTATTGGCATTTGAAGACACAAAATGTATCGCAAGGATAGCGTGGAATGATTCTTGCGGCTCATTTCTCCGGTCATTGTTTATTTAGAGTAATTATAGTTAATAGTTTCCCGTGAATAGGAAATTAACAGTGCAATCCTCAATGCTTCGCTCCTGAATTTCAGTAATGGTATTACTATTAACGTCATGAATGCAAATCTCGCGAGACGAGAAACATCCCCGAGGTCTGACGTGATTCCATGCACAGAATCTTCAGCGTCCGTTCGTTGTCAGAAATCATCAAAATCAGCCGAGTGTTGCGAGGCAACGTTCCGTTAGGATGCAAAAACCCTTGAAAAAACGCCATACCTTATCCATCATTCTAAATAATTTCATCATTTCGATCTAAGGAAAGGATCCGGAAGAAGCCACTACAAAGATTGGATTTCCGCTTGAGTAGGTGTCTCTTAGAAACCAGCTCGGTACGCCATTGGTGATGAGGCTGGGGTGTTGATGATGGATCAGGAAATCCTGTTGTTGGCGCAACATGTCAATCACTCTCCAGACTGGCTTTTACATGTCAATCAAGCTCCAGACACGATCTTGCCTGCCAAAAATAGCTACATCATGAGGTCAGTGAACTACGCTAGGTTGGTGATTATAGAACGTTGCTGTTTGCACTAACCTACTCTTCATTCCACATCCGATTGGCGCGAGGTTTTCAGCCGATATCTCCACAACGGCTGGGTGAAATTCGACATACCGACAAGAAAGACAGGTCAATTGATGTATGGTATCTTTCTGCTATCTTCACTTTTCGCGTAAGGCCGACATAACGGATCCCTTTCTCAAAACCCATTTCATTTCGCCACGGTGTTCAGTGCAGTTTACACGTGCGCGATGCATTGCGTCATTTCAAAATGGCCGCCATTTCGGCCGTAAACACAAACAGTGATTGGTGAAAGAACTTTTTTATGTCACGTTTTTAGGGAAAATGACAGTGATGATGGCTGTAGCGGCAAAAAAGACAAATCGCTTGATGTATGGTATGCCGAATTTGACCCAGCAGTTCCGGAGATATCGGCCATAAACCTCGCGCCACTGGGATGTGGAATGAACTCTAGTGAGTCCTAGACATGCTGGATGTATGAAGCCAGCCACACCTTGGGCGAATACGACTGTCATTTCGTCTTCAATTTGTCTTGGTCTTTGTCGCCAGTCTGACCCCGCACGGTAAAACGAACCCACGCATTCCCCGTTAATGATCAATCAAACAGAATGGTCATTTTGTTCCTCGGCTAGGTCAAAACGTCCGTGTTGGGAGATTGTCATATTTGTCCCGAAGGTGCGCTACAGGGACCGAATATTTAGCCGACATTCCACCGCCAGTAAGAGCCCTTTAAAGGGCCACGGAATTGCCACCTTTTGTCGGCAGCCGGCGCCACCGGCGGTGATTGCATCATTCTCCAATACCGTAGTTTTGCCTTTCGCCCCAGTGTTGAAGAATGTATGATTACAATGCAATACATATAGGCCTACGTGGAAACCCTATGAGCGAGTGTTACTCTACCTGGTGCGAGGTTGATAAGCGGTAGTTTAACAACATTGTCAATAGAGGTCTCCCTTAACGCGGTTATGTTTAGCGCAGGATAGGCAAGGAATACAGTGGCCCTTTAAGAGAGTTACTTTGCACAGAAAAATCTCCCTACTACCAGAAAGACACCTGCCTCTAAGGACACCAAAGCCTAGCTCAAAATTCGTCGGTTCTATTAAATTTCAACTCATTTAATCAGGACGCCTTTGAATTAAAGGCGCTCTAGTTCGAATTGTAAACATTACGGTGTGCCACCTATTGTCAACTTCTGGTACTAACAAATCGGATAAAATCGAATTAAATCCCCGGATTAAATCTCGCCTTTCACAACTTTTTGTTTGTTTTTGAGCGTAATATCATAAATATATTTCAGTTACAAGAATATTTATCAAGATAGATATAAAAATAGATAACATTAATGTTTTGGTACCGTGGTATACACTGTGCTGCCACCTGTCCGAGGAAAAATAACTATTATAATCAACCATGTAAATAAACAAACCGTGATGTTTACAATTCGAACTAGAGCACCTTTAAATTTCAACTCCTTTAATCAGGACGCCTCTGAATTAACGATAGCATCTGTGGAAGGTGTCCTTAATAAAGAGGTTCCACTGGCATACAGACGTGTAACTGTCATCATTTTTGCAAAAAAAAGAGTTTAGTCTTAACGAAGATTGAGTAGATTTCTTGCCTGGAAATTAGTGACTGAAAATGACTGACGACGTGACATGAAATATTGAATACCTTATCCTTCATTTTCTTACTCATACTAATTGAATGACATGCCAATGGGAATCTATTTTCGTAATATAAACATACGTTCATGTACGTATTAATTGCAAGGTACATGTACATGTACACCCATGGAAACAAGTAAATGGGCAGTAGTTTTTCTTGGATATCTCCAAACCAATGGGGTACAGAAAATAAGACTGAGTTTTCTTCATTCATTGTGAACGAGAAATGACAACACGTAGCTTTCATTCAAAACCGCAACTCATAATAGTGTCGGACCGTCTCAAAGATGTTGCACGCATGGGCAAAAGTATTTTGATAAAAGTGCCCCAAAATCACATTTCTACACAGACTAGTTATAGGATATATTATGGAAGGCCTCGATGAGTACAACACAGTGATATCAAATTGAAAATTTTGAATGAAATCGTGCAAATAACTAAGTAGCGGCAAACATGCCTTTACAAAATTCCTTCTGTCATATGCGGCTTTCAGCGGAATTTTTCGACGCCGATACCATTAGATAGCCTGGAAAATTTGCTTCTATATATGTTGGATGAACCAATTGTCTGTACCCCGTTGGTTTGGAGATATTCAATAAAAAATGCTGTCCATTTACTTTTTTCCATGAGTGTACATAACGTATATACAACGTAGTGTCATTGCTGAATTGAAGCGGATGGTGGATGATCTATTTCCCCGTTGACAGCTGTTTCGAATCCATATCAAAATGATGAATTCCCGGTGTACCTTCATCCTTAATTCGCATTAGCCGTGGATTTCACTCACTCGGGATTCGTTGATAAAGCTCATTATGCCATAGCTGAGAGATTAAATTTATTTCTTATTATAGCTATCAGTTTGAAGCCTTATTATTATTTTCTCGGCTAGAGAATGAAATATTAAGTTCGTTATTCTATTCTCTCTTCCCGATTCTGCTCATTAGTCCCGCAGAAAATAGATTCGCAGCTGCGGATAGGTCGCTGCCTACGCGTCTGAATATTGCTGTCGTGCAGACGTTTGTGCACGTGATCCTGTGTGAATCACTCTCATTGGACAGTTTAAATAATAGTTGTCGGTCGCCTGATGACGTGATAGAATATTGACCAATCAAATCGAGGGCGCCATTACATCGGTACTACTTACTCCCTCTTGAAATAATAGATGTCGGTCGCCTGATGGCGTGATAGAATATTGACCAATCAAATCGAGGGCGCCATTACATCGGTACTACTTACTCCCTCTTGAAATAATAGATGTCGGTCGCCTGATGGCGTGATAGAACATTGACCAATCAAGTGGAGGGGCCCATTACATCGGTACTACTTACTCCCTCTTGAAATAATAGATGTCGGTCGCCGGATGGCGTGATAGAATATTGACCAATCAAACCGAGGGCGCCATTGCATCGGTACTACTTACTCCCTCTTGAAATAGTAGATGTGGGTCTCCTGATGGCGTGATAGAACATTGACCAATCAAGTGGAGGGGCCCATTACATCTATACCACTTACGCCCTCTTCAGAAAGAGCGTCATAGCTCACCGAGGACTATAAAGCGTATAATGAGGGAGGTCCGTGAATGTCTCACCGGACAACAGTCAATCCTTCAAATTTATCGAAGGGCAAACCACAATTTGGAGGAGTCATTATATGGGCTAAGTACAGTAATACACCGCCTGTACATTTCGTGTACATTTGAGGCCGAACCGCCACGCAATATCTACCCGAAGGAAATAATCAANAAAATTCCAGGGTGAAGCGTGCAGCCCCAGTAGCGTAGTGGTTAGAGCGTAGGTCCATTTAGGTTTAGCTACTATGCACTCTTTGCCATCTGTTGTTTTATACTTTTTTCCTTCATCTTCAAGATTTGTTTGTCACTTTTTCAGTCTAAAGCAGTGTGGTTTATAATTTTTTGTCGTCATGGAACGTGATTGTTGTCGTAAAATGATCTTTCAAAATTTTCTAAGTTGAATATGATTCACAACAGTGGAGCCATCTGATGGGCACTAACGTTAACTAGTGACTTTTGTTTTGTGTTGATGTGACATTTGAGAATGTGTTGACTTCTGGAATGTCACGGCACATACGTTCCGAACAACGTCACAGTGGAAAAGTGGATACGGTCGCAGCGCCATCAAATGGTAGAAAAAATTAGGCAACCTCCCCATTGGTCCTGATGTTGTGCAATATTGCTTGAAACTGACTTGGCTGATGTAACTCACAGGGCAGGGTCGTTGAACTGGAAATCGGCTTACGTCATGCCGAATTTGGGCAAACAATTCTTGCTAAATTTGAGTGGTCGTATTGTCCATCTGCACAATGGTTATTACACGGATTTTGAACAGAGAGCGTCAGCAATAAACATACTTAAGTCAAAGTGTGATACTTATGTTTTGTGTTGAACAAAGGATAAGTGTCACACTTTTGATAGACTTAAGTAGTTTTATGAATGGGCCCAGATGATTATGAAGACCCGGTGTAAGGTTTTTCAGTGTTTCCCATCTGTGAGTGTTCCCTTCCTATTGTCTGACGGAATAAGCTGCGACTTGACAATAGGGGGACACACAGAGAAACGTGTCGATCTACCTGCCTGTGTTTCCAAAACAATAAAGGCACACACTGACACACAGAAACACTGGCAGATATAACACCTGCAGTGATGAAAGCTTCTCTGAATAAAAAACAATCTGTTGATTCTGATGTCACCATGATCCTATTACCGAGAAAATATTCCTAATAAATTCTTGCTATTAGTGAACACAACAGCTGTAGAGGAGAAAACACGCAATATCAATATTTAAATCGCCTTTTCTTCGCGTGATATCGGATGTAAGATTAAGTGTGAATAATCTTGCGTCCTTGAAAAGGAAAACAATCAAAGTGAATCGGATTACTTCTTCCAGGCCAGATGTTCGAAAAATATTCACACTGGAATTTTTCTTGACGATATCCTGCATTAGGCCGTTTTTTTTTTATTACTTGGTTTACGGGACCGCCGACGTTGAAATTGCTAAATTCAGAAAAAAAATAATTGAATTTCAGTTNATAATAGGGAATTTCGCAAACCCCCGAAACGCCAACGCCAAACCCATTATTCGATGCCACGAAGAGAGCACCGAACAAAAGGATAGACGTTCGCGTTCGCGATCACGTTTCGGGGGCTTTGCGAAAACTCTATAGTTTGATATTAGGCGACCATCGCTGGCGAGAAGATTCCACGCATCGCTGTCCAGCGCATACCTGGCGTCAACAGCCGATTTTGCACGGTGGCGATCAGGGGTAGCCGCATAGAAACTCCGCCAGCGCTTCGACAGCCTATCGGTGTTAAAATGCATGGGAAAATGTACAGCACTATCGGCAGATGGGCTCCGCTAGCGCTAGCGGAGTTTCTATGCGGCCACCCCTGATCGCTTGCGATATCGCCTGGTGTGTTGCCGGCTTAAGCTAAAGTCGCGTTGATTGGTTGAAAAACCTTTGATTGCTCTTTTGTTGACCAATCAGCGCGTTGGAAACGATCTCAACATCTAATTCCACTGGTGAGATCGTGATCCAATCTCATCCTCCCACAGCAAGGGTTTTTACCTCGGCTCCTCTTCATACGCTCAGAGCGTATGGCGAGGAGCCAAGACCAAAACCCTGCTATGGGAGAATGACCAATCTATCACATCACATCAAGTGATTCCTGCTTATACTCCTCATTTTCCACTTTTCCTCCGTACTATATCAAATGCCCATTTACCTATAATGACCGATGAGCAGCCCCCTAGCGGCCTTCGAATGAATAATAGATGCTTACGCTGTCAACCAGTGGATATAGTTTGGAGAAGAAAGGATTAATAGTTCCCAGTGGAACAGTTACCAGTTCTGATTGGCAACTAACTCATCTCACCTTGCAGCGACTGTCATATCATATTAACTTTTATGTTTCTGGTCACGTATATCAAGGTACAGGGAGAGCGGCCATCTGGATGCAAAAAAATATGATACAGGTAATGCTGTGCATATTTATTTTACTGATATGGGATAAAGGCATTGCGCAGCCAGGTATGGCAGGTTTTGATGCTGTCCCTGTTTCTTTGGCTTTGAATTCAATCAGTTCCGCCTGTCTGTACTGTTTCTTTGGCTTTGAATTCAATCAGTTCCGCCTGTCTGTACCTGTTTCTTTGGCTTTGAATTCAATCAGTTCTGCCCGTCCCTGTTTCTTTGGCTTTGAATTCAATCAGTTCCGTCTGTCTGTCCCTGTTTCTTCGGCTTGGAATTCAATCAGTTCTGTCTGTCCCTGTTTTCTTTGGTTTTGAATTCAATCAGTTCTGCCTGTCCCTGTTTCTTTGGCTTTGAATTCAATCAGTTCTGTCTGTCCCTGTTTCTTAGCTTTGAATTCAATCGGTTCAGTTTGTCCCCGTTTCTTTGGCTTTGAATACAATCGGTTTTGTCTGTCCCTGTTTCTTTGGCTTTAAATTCAATCGGTTCTGTCTGTCCCTGTTTCTTTGGCTTTGAATTAATCAGTTCTGTCTGTCCCTGTTTCTTTGGCGTTGAATTCAATCAGTTCAGTCTGTCCCTGTGTCAATCACGTGAGCTTAGGGAAGGTACACTACCGTACATACACGTAGAGAGGGCGAAATTCTGCAAGGTACTCCAGGAGAAAGATCGATTCGTAAAAAATTGGTATCATAAGAGTTCCTTTCATTAGATCTTGAACATCACGAAGGTCCACGGAGCAACTTCTGGTCGAAAATCAGGAGCAACTCTCTGAAGTCGATAATGCCGACGCCAGACGATACATGTAAAAGAAGTAGGATCAGTCGATCAGCACCTGTTCAGCTCACAACAATATATCGACAGATCTTGTCCCTGGTGGCCTGATTTTCATGCTAGCTTAGGATACAGCCGACAGAAAGTGATCAATTTGTCAGTCAATCCATCAAGTCCGCCAATGTGCGATCGTACCCATCTCAAGACATCCATCATGTAAGCTCATTCTAGAGAAGTTAACATCCACATCCCCAACGAATTCGTATCTCGGTAGAAATGGAAGTTCACAGAGTGTGCAGGGCCTCGCACAAACAAAACATGCGTCCAAGTAAAAGGCCGATTCATAAACTATGATTCACCCTAACTTCAACATGGGCAAAGTGCCAGGCCTGTGCAACAGACACCATAAAGTGAACACAATGATTAAACCACAAACCACATGGATTATTTACCACTGACCTGTGCACATTTCCAACCCTGGCACTTTGCCCATGTTGAAGTTAAGGTGAAAGCGAATCGAAAGCGAAAAAATTTGATTTAGAAATAGAATTTGAAAGGGGACGAATTTTCAGGAAAAAATGTAAACAAACTTCTCCAGAACGTCAACAAAGAAATTTTCGTGCATTTTGATTGGCTGAATTTTGTGTTTACAAACACAAGCCAAATGTAAACAAAATCCACTGTCGATTCGCTTGAATCATACTTTACTTCCTCGCCGGCCTGTATGCGGAACGGAAAATGATTCGTTGTTTATCGTTCCGCTTGTTTCAAACGAAGTACATGTATTTTCCGTTTCGCACAATGAAAGTATATGAACTGGCATAAGTTATTCAACGGCCAATTCATACTTCCTCGCCGATTGGTATGCGGAAAGAAAATGCTCTGTTGCAGTTGTTTTTGCTACGCTCGTTCCAACCAAAGCACATTCCTTTCCGCTTTCTGGTCGGCGAGGAAGTATGAATCGGAGCGGTCAGCCGTGCGTAATTGCCAAAAGATGGCAGCAAAGTTCTAGTGGACCAATACAAAAGAAACTTCTCTTGATTGGTGCTCAATCAAGAATGAATGAGTCCGCTTGATGCATTGAATTGGGCCGTGGTGACACCTATTGGTCAACTCACTAACAGCTCGTATTGGCATTTGAAGACACAAAATGTATCGCAAGGATAGCGTGGAATGATTCTTGCGGCTCATTTCTCCGGTCATTGTTTATTTAGAGTAATTACAGTTAATAGTTTCCCGTGAATAGGAAATTAACAAAGCAATCCTCAATGCTTCCCTCCTGAAATTCAGTAATGGTATTACTATTAACGTCATGAATGCAAATCTCGCGAGACGAGAAACATCCCCAAGGTCTGACGTGATTCCATGCACAGAATCTTCAGCGTCCGTTCGTTGTCAGAAATCATCAAAATCAACCGAGTGTTGCGAGGCAACGTTCCGTTAGGATGCAAAAACCCTTGAAAAAACGCCAAGATACCTTATCCATCATTCTAAATAATTTCATCATTTCGATCTAAGGAAAGGATCCGGAAGAAGCCACTACAAAGATTGGATTTCCGCTTGAGTAGGTGTCTCTTAGAAACCTGCTCGGTACGCCATTGGTGATGAGGCTGCGGTGTTGATGATGGATCCGGAAATCCTGATGTTGGCGCAACATGTCAATCACTCTCCAGACTGGCTTTTACATGTCAATCAAGCTCCAGACACGATCTTGCCTGCCAAAAATAGCTACATCATGAGGCCAGTGAACTACGCTAGGTTGGTGATTAGAACGTTGCTGTTTGCACTAACCTACTGTTCATTCCACATCCCAGTGGCGCGAGGTTTATGGCCGATATCTCCGGAACTGCTAGGTCAAATTTGACATACCTACATCAATCGATTTGTCTTTCTTGTCGGTATCTTTCTGCTATCTTCATTTTTCGCGTAAGGCCGACATAACGGATCCCTTTCTCAAAACCCATTTCATTTCGCCACGGTGTTCTGTGCAGTTTACACGTGCGCGATGCATTGCGTCATTTCAAAATGGCCGCCATTTCGGCCGTAAACACAAACAATGGGCCGAATTTATAAAACATAGCAAAAGCTTACAAGCCAAAGCCCCAAGGCCAAGCTTTTGCTTTTCAAGGAGAAGCACAAGCCAAAGAATTTGCTCACAAACATATTCATAATCAGTTGCTTAACCTAACGACCATACCTTATAAAGCCAAGCAAGATTTTCTATCTGATGAAGCTAATGCTCGCCAGACAAAGCTTCTGCTAATTCTTATAGGGAGTTGCTTGTTCTATGAAGCAAAAGCGAAATTTTATAAATACCTCTTCAAGAAAGAGCCCAGAAAAAGCAAATGCTAGTTTTTATGAATTCGGCCCAGTGATTGGTGAAAGAACTTTTTTATGTCACGTTTTTAGGGAAAATGACAGTGATGATGGCTGTAGCGGCAAAAAAGACAAATCGATTGATGTATGGTATGCCGAATTTGACCCAGCAGTTCCGGAGATATCGGCCATAAACCTCGCGCCACTGGGATGTGGAATGAACTCTAGTGAGTCCTAGACATGCTGGATGTGTGAAGCGAGCCACACCTTGGGCGAATACGACTGTCATTTCGTCTTCAATTTGTCTTGGTCTTTGTCGCCAGTCTGACCCCGCACGGCAAAACGAACCCACGCATTCCCCGTTGATAATCAATCAAACAGAATGGTCATTTTGTTCCTCGGCTAGGTCAAAACGTCCGTGTTGGGAGATTGTCATATTTCTCCCGAAGGTGCGCTACAGGGACCGAATATTTAGCCGACATTCCACCGCCAGTAATACCCCTTTAAAAGGCCACAGAATTGTCACTTTTTGTCGACAGCCGGCGCCACCGGCGGTGATTGCATCATTCTCCAATACCGTAGTTTTGCCTTTCGCCCCAGTGTTGAAGAATGTATGATTACAATGCAATACATACATGTAGGCCTACGTGGAAACCCTATAAACGAGTGTTACTCTACCTGGGGCGAGGTTGATAAGCGGTAGTTTAACAACATTATCAGTAGAGGTCTCCCTTAACGCGGTTATGTTTAGGGCTCTCCCTGCAGCTTTTTATAATGTGTGCTGAAAACTAGGCCTTGATTCTCTGAATTACGTATCAGACAAGCATTTTGGGGACCTTCACAAGCTATGAGACCTCTTATGTGAACTCTCCTAACATTTTGAAAGTATCGTAAAATTCAATACTGTGGGGCTTTAAAGGGCCACTGTATTCTTCCCTATCTTGCGCTAATGTATTCGGGGAGAGCGCAGTACATTTTACACGTCATGACGTCGTGCACTGACGTCGAGAATCGCGGCGATGATTTGCGTTTTTCACATTCAATACAGTGGGGCTTTAAGAGAGTTACTTTGCACAGAAGAATCTCCCTACTACCAGAAAGACACCTGCCTCTAAGGACGCCAAAGCCTAGCTCAAAATTCGTCATTTAATCAGGACGCCTCTGAATTAAAGGCGCTCTAGTTCGAATTGTAAACATTACGGTGTGCCACCTATTGTCAACTTCTGGTACTAACAAATCGGATAAAATCGAATTAAATCTCGCCTTTCATAACTTTTTGTTTGTTTTTGAGCGTAATATCATAAATATATTTCAGTTACAAGAATATTTATCAAGATAGATATAAAAATAGATAACATTAATGTTTTGGTATACACGGTGCTGCCACCTGTCCGAAAAAAATAACTATTATAATCAACCATGTAAATAAACAAACCGTAATGTTTACAATTCGAACTAGAGCGCCTGTAACGATGGTATATCTGTGGAAGGTGTCCTTAATAAAGAGGTTCCACTGGCATATACAGACGTGTGACTGTCATCATTTTTGCAAAAAAGAGTTTACCCTTAACGAAGATTGAGTAGATTTCTTGCTTGGAAATTAGTGACTGAAAATGACTGACGACGTGACATGAAATATTGAATATCTTATCCTTCATTTTCTTACTCATACTAATTGAATGACATGCCAATGGGAATCTATTTCCGCGAGATAAACATACGTATATGTAATTGCAAGATACATGTACTACATGTACACACATGGAAAAAAGTAAATGGACACAGATTTTCTTGGATGTCTCCAAACCAATGGGGTACAGAAAATAAGACTGAACTTTCTTCATTCATTGTGAACGAGAAATGACAACACGTAGCTTTCATTCACCACCACAACTCATAATAGTGTCGGCCCGTCTCAGAGATGTTGCACACACGGGCAAAAATATTTTGATAAAAGTGCCCCAAAATCACATTTCTACACAGACTAGTTATAGGGTATATTATGGAAGGCCTCGATGAGTACAGCACAGTGATATCAAATTGAAAATTTTGAATGAAATCGTGCAAATAACTAAGTAGCGGCAAACATGCCTTTACAAAATTCCTTCTGTCATATGCGGCTTTCAGCGGAATTTTTCGACGCCGATACCATTAGATAGCCTGGAAAATTTGCTACTATATATGTTGGATGAACCAATTGTCTGTACCCCGTTGGTTTGGAGATATTCAATAAAAAATGTTGTCCATTTACTTTTTTCCATGAGTGTACATAATATGTATATACAACGTAGTGTCATTGCTCAATTGAAGCGGAAATGGTGTATGATCTATTTCCCTGTTGACAGCTGTTTCAAATCCATATCAAAATGATGAATTCCCGGTGTACCTTCATCCTTAATTCGCATTAGCCGTGGATTTCATTCACTCGGGATTCGTTGATAAAGCTCATTATGCCATACTGAGAGATTAAATTTATTTCTCATTATAGCTATCAGCTTGAAGCCTTATTATTATTTTCTCGGCTAGAGAATGAAATATTAAGTTCGTTATTCTATTCTCTCTTCCCGATTCTGCTCATTAGTCCCGCAGAAAATAGATTCGCAGCTGCGGATAGGTCGCTGCCCACGCGTCTGAATATTGCTGTCGTGCAGACGTTTGTGCACGTGATCCTGTGTGAATCACTCTCATTGGACAGTTTAAATAATAGATGTCGGTCGCCTGATGACGTGATAGAATATTGACCAATCAAATCGAGGGCGCCATTTAATGGCGCCCTCGATTTGATTGGTCAATATTCTATCACGTCATCAGGATCGGTACTACTTACTCCCTCTTGAAATAATAGAGGTCGGTCGCCTGATGGCGTGATAGAATATTGACCAATCAAATCGAGGGCGCCATTACATCGGTACTACTTACTCCCTCTTGAAATAATAGATGTCGGTCGCCTGACGGCGTGATAGAACATTGACCAATCAAGTGGAGGGGCCCATTACATCTACATGTATACCACTTACGCCCTCTTCAGAAAGAGTGTCATAGCTCACTGAGGACTATAAAGCGTATAATGAGGGCAGGTCCGTGAATGTCTCACCGGAGAACAGTCAATCATTCAAATTTATCGAAGGGCAAACCACAATTTGAAGGGGTCATTATATCAAAGTCGTACCATGGTATCCTCATAGCCAAAACTAACTTGTATTTTCGCCTTTCCCACCGCCTCTTGTCTCCCCGATTCATCCATCATCCAAAGCATCTCAGGTCCGTTCCGGTATCGACGTGATTGATTTATCAAAGGTTAATCACGTTGCCATAGCATCGTTTATGACGCGGTAACCATGACAACTGACATCAAACATGTAGTTTGTTGTCAAGGAAATTACAATGTCAATATCTTAGTAACGTGTATCGCCACTCGGAAGTCGGGAGATTAAAACCCAAGACGGCGGCGTCTGAAATCGTCGAGTTGCATTTTCAATGTCATGTTATGACNCCCCAGATAAGCCTGACGGTCTGTATCAACACCCAATACAACCAATGAAAGGTTTAATCGTTGCCGACACCAGTAAGATTTGGATCAAACGGTGGGTAAATATCCATATCTACGCTCAAATATAACTTGATACAGACCCCAGTTAGGCTAATCCGGTCGACGGATATCCAATAAATGTGTATACAGGGATTTCATTTCGGTTATTTGTGGCAGAGGAAGGGTCATCAGAAAGGTCATATCCAGTTCAAAAGGGTTTGAAAGGGTGTAAATGTGGGTTTATGGCATTCGGGTGTCTTCATTTTGACTACATAATATACATGTATGGGTCATATGAATAGACTAGTAAATGGTTTTACTTGAATTTTGCAATAAAAATGCACTAGGCAGTGCTGTACAAATCTGAAGTAAAAGCATTTGCTAGATTTTGTTCATATGACCCATGGTCCGCGAGTATATCGTAATACCAGAGTTTTCGCAAAATCCCCGAAATGTCTACGAGAACGCCAATCCCATTACTAGGGAGTTTTCGCAAAGCCCCCGAAACACCGACGCGAACGCGAAACCCATTGTTCGATGCCACGAAGAGAGCACCGAACAAAAGGATAGACGTTCGCGTTGGCGTTTCGGGCGCTTCGCGAAAACCCTGTATTATTGTTCGATGCCTCGAAGAGAGAACGGAACAAAAGGATAGACATTCGCTTTGGCGTTTCGGTCGCTCCGCGTAAACTCTCCATTGCTGCACTCCTACAAATTTGCTGGCATTTTTTTTCTCATCTCGCCTCGGCGACCATGAGTAGATAGATATATAATGATCGGCGTAATTACTAAACCAAACTCATCTAGACTTAAATACCACATGATATTGCTCCTACATGTACTTATTTATCATGCTGTGAACGTCAAGTCCGAGGCAGAAGTTGCAAGTACGATCAAGTTCTCCTCGAGGCGTGACACTTTTCCTGAAGAAACACAGCGTGATGTATTACATGTATGAAATGGGAAGTACCGTGAACTGAGTCCGTCCTGAGTTGACCAGTCTCATGTCGGGCGCAGTGTACATGAACAGCTTTAAAGGACGAGAAAGCACAAAAATTGACACACAAAATGATAAATATCAAGAAGTCAACTTCCAGAATCTTGCGAATTTTCGACCTCAACCGGGGTCTTCCTCAGCACTTTTCAGTTGGAGAGACCACATGATTCTGGAAGTTGACTTCTTGATATTTAACAGCTTTAAAGGGAGAGAGAAATGGAAGTGGAAAATTTTGGAGTTTTGCGCGAAATTTTCAATTTCTCAAATTGGGAGAAATGTTTTTCCCATTTTGAGAATTTTTTTTAAAATGACATGACATTAAAGGGGAACTGACCACTTTGCCAGCCAAACTGGGTTACCTACACCTCAAAATGCCTTATGATATCACTCTAGGACTCACAACAGTTTGATTCGAAAATCTCCACCCATTTCCGAAATAAACACCAAAATGTAATTTTCGAATTCAAATTTCCCGCTCAATTAGTGATGTCATTCAGAGAACCATTACAATATAGTGACCATTGCAAAATGTGCTATATATGTTTTTCGGGCGATATTTCTTAAAATGGAAAAAAAATTCTCCCAATTTGCGAAATGGAAAAACTCGCGCAAAATTCCAAAATTTTATTTTCCACTTTTATTTCTTACTCCCTTTTTAATCTTTCAGAATGTAGTATGGATAGCAAAATATCGGAAAATTTTTTCCGTGCTGGATAATATTGAGGACTGGTCCGGGAATATCGGGTGCGAACTGTCCATAATCACATTATCGTCCGAAAAACAGCCGATGAATAACGCGTTGATTGGTCACTCTCATTCAACAAAAGACCAATCGACTGTTTTTCAACCAATCGACGCGTTTTTCACCGGACGACCTCGGTATTTAAAGGAGCAGGGTATGCGATCTCTTACCGGTATTTTGACTGCCGACGTAGGTGGAGCCACCTAGCGGCAGCAATACCAACAACAAAAAACAATAATAAATGTACGTATACGTACAATGTACACTATAGTGCATCGGGTCCATTCGCCGACAACGTAGTTTAGTCCCTGGGGTGGAGAGTGGTGCGCACGGCGATGGTGGCGCCGGCTGTCGAAAGTGGCACTACCGGGCTCCTTTATAATCCTACGGGTGAGATCGAGATCCAATCTGCTTCTCCACCAGTCCTGTACCAGTACACTGCTGCTCCTCAACCTAAGACCGCTAGTGAACCTGCACTCCGTCAGTGAAATCCTTCCAAGTCCCCAAAATCTCCCCGACACGGCTTTTAGTTATTGCCATCGTTGTTGACACGGCCCAAGGGTATAACTGAGATTAACTTCTCTTTACATCAAAAAATCGACCAACCAACCATTTATTGCGTCAGTAGAAAGAGTCTGGAACGGTTTCATGCGCGTTAAGGCTGATTCATACTCCGTCCGGATTTTGCGCCGACTATGATCAATTTCACTGCGTGTGCACATTCACGTCGTGGAAACCTGCGATCAGTTTCATGCGCTTGACGGGCCGCATGCGAGTATGAATCAGCCCTTAATAAGGTATTTTGACTCGTCTACAGGTTATTGGCAAAAAGGTTCAGATCAGTCTCTGTGGTAGGCCAGGGCATGATCGATTGACATTCAAAATGGCGTTCGCTTTAATTTGGATCAAGGTACTTAACAAGAGGGAGCAAATATTTGATTTTCGTAATGAGGACTAAATGATCTACAAATTACAGCTGATTTTAACCAAAATACTGTATCGTGACATTTGCTGTTTTGGAGGGTGATGTCAAAACACAGCACGGTTGAGGAAAAGAGCGCGACCACGAAAGCGCAGAAGTTTTGTTTTTCCTCCGCGCGCTCCTTCTGAACAACTTTTTCCGTACTCGCGTTCGTGGTCGTGCTGTGTTTAGACACACCTTCACCTTTTACGCGTTTCACCTACCGAGAAACGCGTAAAAACCTTTCAAAAGCAACGTGGCGAGGAAAGAACAAAGGGTTTGCCGCGTTCGTCGTCCAATCACCCTTTACAAAATGTGAAAACAAAAGCTCTGTTCAGAAGCAGCGCGGCGAGAAACGAACAAAGCTTTGTACTTAGATCTTGTACGGGGCCCAGACATCACTCGCGGTGACGACCCTCCAAGTATCCTTGTGACGTTATCTGACGTGCAACAACTCCTTTGCTGGTGAACTCCCCATATAATCAATGACGGTATGAGGTTATTGGCTTGCTGAAACCTCAGAACTCCGTAGGAAATACTTTTTGCTGGAGTAAGTCAAAACCTTTATTCCACCTTATCCTTTTTTAGGAGTACCAAACAACACGAATTTATACCATTTTTCACCGTCGATTAGCCGGATATATCACCTCGGCATGAAACCTACACCAAAAGAAGGGAGCTGGAACTATCGATCTTGGATGGTAAAAAAATATTTGGTGGCCTTTTCATAGGTGAAATGCAAAGATTTGTTCCCCCCATGCAATCTTCCATAGTTTCGCGCGAATCTTTGGATTAAAGGGCCTCTAGAGGCAGCTCGCTATTAGGCTACTAACAGTACTTCCACTATGCAACAGATGGCGCTAGTGATCATGAACTCATGAAGTGTGAATAGGAGCTGTCAGCGAGTTGACCAATAGGTGTCACTACAGCCCAATTCAATGCATAGCGGACCCAGTCATTGATCGAGCAGCAATCACGTAGATTTTCCTGTACATTGGTCCGCTAGAACTTTGCTGCCATCTGTTGGCAATATGCGCGGCTGACTGCTCCACTATTAAAAGTTGACAGTATGAAATTTTACTTCAAAATTGATGCCCAAGTTGGATCCTCATGCCACCAATTCTGTGTTAGTAATCATATCAATATGCACTAAAAAGCTGCCTCTAGAGGCCCTTTAAGGGGGCATAGTATTTCTTCCCTATCCTGCGCTAAACATACCCGCATTGAGGGAGACCTCTATTGACAATGTTGTTAAACTACCGCTTATTAACCTCGCCCTGTGTAGAGTAACTCTCGTTCCTAGGGTATTCATGTATGCATTGTATAATAATTGTGTCATACATTCTCCCACACTGTGGCGAAAGGCCAAACTACGGTATTGGAGAATGATGCATCAGTGACGGTGGCGCCAGCTGTCGACAAAAAGTGGCAATGTCGTGGTCCTTTAAGGACTTAAGGCCTCGCCGTCCGTCATTGGTTATGGAACCAAGACTCTTTGGGCGCACCAAATATTGTATGAGGCCAAAAACAGAGGGTCGTCGACGAAGTTTTGGTTGTAATTTGAGGTTACATGGTGTAGTTTATAATTTACATGTACCATCGCAGCGAGTCCTTGGTTGTGTTATCAAAACCTCTGAATCCAAAATGAGGCTAATGCATTTTCCAATGAAATGCAATGTAACTGATACTCATAACCAAGGCATTTTAGAATATTTAAATAAGCGAGGGAATATTAAGCGAGAGAATTCGTCCTTGAAACAAAATCGAGAAACCAAATTCTGGTCTGTATTTTAATTCAGTATGAAAACAAATGCACCCGAGATCTTACGGAGGCATTAATGTGGAAAATTGCCGGACGGTTCGAGCTTGAAGTTGGCATATAACGATTGCATAGAAGGATATCGATATGGAAAAACACCTCAGTCGGAAAATAAGGAGAGTATTTTCTTGACGAGTACGGAGAGCTATAGATAAGCCTTCACTTCATTAAATCATCCCCTGAGATACCTTCAAATCTCTGGTCAGAGGTCAAGGTCACAGAAAACTAGCTCTAGAGTACTAAACTTCTCATCGGAAACCATTGACA
Organism: Notospermus geniculatus; assembly: GCA_002633025.1. Lineage (NCBI taxonomy): Eukaryota > Metazoa > Nemertea > Pilidiophora > Heteronemertea > Lineidae > Notospermus > Notospermus geniculatus. Next base: position 130,920 of record NMRB01001577.1, on the reverse strand, counting down.
TCGCTCCGATGTCCTTTTCTTGTTTATAATTTACATGTACCATCGCAGCGAGTCCTTGGTTGTGTTATCAAAACCCCTGAATCCAAAATGAGGCTAATGCATTTTCCAATGAAATGCAATGTAACTGATACTCATAACCAAGGCATTTTAGAATATTTAAATACGCGAGGGAATATTAAGCGAGAGAAGTCGTCCTTGAAACAAAATCGAGAAACCAAATTCTGGTCTGTATTTTAATTCAATATGAAAACAAATGCACCCGAGATCTTACGGAGGCATTAATGTGGAAAATTGCCGGACGGTTCGAGCTTGAAGTTGGCATATAACGACCGCATAGCAGGATATCGATATGGAAAAACACTTCAGTCAGAAAATAAGGAGAGTATTTTCTTGACGAGTACGGAGAGCTATAGATAAGCCTTCACTTCATTAAATCATCCCCTGAGATACCTTCAAATCTCCCATTTGATCCCTTTTAATCAGTTGAAGCTCGTGCAGTGCGATTAATCATCGTGAGGTGTCAGACTGGGGACGAGGTTATCACCGGATTTGTCGTGCGCAATGAATCCGCCTTCTAGTCGCGCCTAGTCTCCACGCAGATCAGCACGCTCCACGCTGAAGCCCGTTCATTGCACGTGGTACGATGAAAAACGCGTTGATTGGACGTTTTCGCAAAGCCCCGAAACGCAACGCGAACGCCAATTCCATTCGATGCCAGAAGACAGCACCGAACAAAAGGAACGTTCGGATTGACGTTTCGGGGGCCTTGCGTAAATTATAGAGCTTTCGCAAAGCCCCCGAAACGCCGACTTGAACGTCTATCCTTTTGTTCGGTGCTCTTTTCGTGGCATCTAACAATGGGTTTGGCGTTGGCGTTTCGGGGGCTTTGCGAAAACTCCCTATTATTGAGGTTTCGCAAAGCCTCCAAAACGCCAACACGAACGTCTATCCTTTTCTTCGGTACTCTCTTCGTGGCGTCGAACAATGGGTTTGGCGTTCGCGTTGGCGTTTCGGGGCCTTTGCAAAAACTCCGTATTCTCTATTGGCACCTAAAGCCTCGCTTATGTCGCCCTACGCTGTGATAGAAATAGTGTCAACTAGTTGCAACTGATAACTTATGTCGCCACCGACTAGAAAAATACCGATCGGTCGCAACTACCTGGAACTAGTTTATCGCCGTCTTTGGTACTCTCTTCGTGGCGTCGAACAATGGGTTTGGCGTTCGCGTTGGCGTTTCGGGGCCTTTGCAAAAACTCCGTATTCTCTATTGGCACCTGAATCATGCCGTCGCAGAAGCAAACATTGGCAACTACATTCTTTTTCAAGATACTGCTGATCGCGTGACGAAGTTCGCACGCAAGAAATTTGAGTAGTTTCCCCTCTGAAACAGGTAATCGACTTGTTGCAGATGGATCCTTCAGAGTATTCATTTTCCAAGTCCTGGTAATCACCTGCAGTCTTGATCCAAGAGCTGATAGAAGCGAAAAGTCGAATCTCTTTTGACGCAGAGTCAACAAGGACTGTTTGTTGAAGATATCGCATGTTGAGAAATTGGAATTCAGGGCGATGCCAAATCGCCTGCTTTAACTCGTGCATCCCGGAGTCCAGCAGACGACATCTTCTGTTGAAGTTTTCTCACATCCTATGGTGTCAGCTGAAAATTATTTGAAGAAAGGTTGTTCCTATTAACCATCTGAAGAATGTTTCTTCAATTTTTTTCCAACTCATTTCCTAGACTGGTACCCGATCCTAACTATTTTACATCGGGCTTTTGCATATNGCCTGATTGGACATCCAGTATGGTCGCCATGGCATGTTTGTACTTAAGATATGGTTTAAGTGGGATTGCTGATGATATCTGCTAGTACCACTCTGCTGTCAAGCCAAGCGGGCACAGTGCCATTGGCACTATTTTTGGGGTATGCTGTCTATGGTTTGATGGTTACCAATTGGGGACGTCCCCAATGGGTCCACAGTTACATAGTGTTTTTTCACACTTAAAGGAGCAGGGTATGCCATCTCTTAGCGGTATTTTGACTGCCGACGTAGAGGCACCTAGCGGCAGCAATACGAACCATTACAAAATGTACGTAGTGCATCGGGTCCATTCGCCGACAACGTAGTTAGTCCCTGGAGTTGGAGAGTGGCGCGCACGGCGATGGTGGCGCCGGCTACCGAGAAAAGATGGCAATACCTGGCTCTTTGGAATCCACGATTGGTATCAAATACACATAGCCATATAACGTGGGAAAATTGACGTCAACATTCCTCTTTTTTAGCAGAATATCTCTGGATACCTCTGAGTGAATCGTGCATTTCTCTGCAGCCACGTCTTCGGCGCAATCTAAACTACTTCTCCCGTTTTGTTTTTCAGACTGCTGTGGCTTCTCCTTATCTGTACCTGCTCTGGAATCATGGTCTTCCAAATCGTTGATCGAATCATTTTCTACTTTCGATTTAGAATTCCTCCACAAATGGCGGCCACGACTGGTCCTACCATTCAAAAGCGACACCATCGGTAGGACCAGGTACTAGTCTACTCATTTCCGAGGCATTTAGAAAACTTGAACAGAAGACACAGTCTGCTCAACCTCGGGGCAGATGAGTTAAAGATAATGTATCACGGGCCACGAAATTCATTGTTTATTTACATTTTGTTTGTTTAAGTCCAGTCTTTCTTTGTCTTATGAGTAATTTGTTGGTGGCATGCCAATCTAGAGATTCTGTTGATTCCAGAAGTATTCATTTTGGTGAGTTGGCATGTCCCACAAGTCCAAAATAACATAAGGTGAACATTCATGTTTACAAACATTGGAATCCGATGTAAACAATGAAGTCGTGATACATTATCTTTACGACGAGTCAGTAAATGCCAGGAATTATTACCATAATCTCAATACAGCCTCCACAACATTCATTATCTCCTTGTCTGTGAAGTTTCAAATTTTATTGAGACCATTAAGCCCTCAATAATTCGGGTGGATTTAGGTACGCCACGTTTCATATGCGAAGCTTTTTTTCTTTGCCTCTGCAGTCTCATCACTTGAGGTTAGATCACGCAACGTATTAATGTTAGTTTTTTTCTGATTTGATAATTCCCAATACAAAATCCATTGTAAGTGAAGTTTCAAATTTCATAGAGACGCAATAAGCCCTCATTACTTCAGCTGGATTTAGGCAGGCAACATGTTATCATGTCTGATTTATAACTTATTGGGGTATGCTGTCTATGCTTTGATGGTTACCAATTTGGGACGTTACCAATTGGGGACGTCCCCACTTGCAGGTGGGTCCACAGTTACATAGTGTTTTTTCACACTTAAAGGAGCAGAGTATGCCATCTCTTACCGGTATTTTGACTGCCGACGTAGAGGCACCTAGCGGCAGCAATACGAACTACAAAAAACCCAATCTTGACACTAGAGGGTCTTGGGACGAGGTTTAACCAACACCCTCTAGCATCGTTCGAAGGTTACCATCTTGAAAAGTAGTGGAGCGGAAGGTTAAATGGAAAAATGTCTACCAATTGTGATCAGGCTCCTAACCGTAACTCCATTAGGAGGAGTGATGCGGTCAAACATGGCGGCGACTGGTCGCTGACAGTGTCTGATTTGTGTAACGTTGTGGAGAAAATCGGCACTGTTGTAGAGTTTGCAAAAAGCCATTACAAAATGTACGTAGTACATCGGGTCCATTCGCCGACAACGTAGTTAGTCCCTGGAGTTGGAGAGTGGCGCGCACGGCGATGGTGGCGCCGGCTATCGAGAAAAAGTGGTAATACCGGGCTCTTAAATCCACGATTGGTATCAAATACACATAGCCATATAACGTGGGAAAATCGACGTCAACCTTCGTCTTTTTCAGCAAAATATCTCTGGATACCTAAGGCCTGCTTTCCATTAGAGCGTTTTCGTGCGCGAAAACGCTCGAAAGCATTGTTTATTTCCGCGTCGTTGGTCACGGCGCGGAAAAATACAATGCTTTCAAGCGTTTTCGCGCACGGAAACGCGCCAATGGAAAGCAGGCCTAAGAGTGAATCGTGCATTTCTCTGCAGCCACATCTTCGGCGCAATCTAAACTATTTCTCCCGTTTTATTTTTCAGACTGCTGTGGCTTCTCCTTATCTGTACCTGCTCTGGAATCATGGTCTTCCAAATCGTTGATCGAATCATTTTCTACTTTCGATTCCCGGTCACGGTCAACGTTGAGATAAACTTCAATAAAACCATCCGCTTCCCAGCAGTCGCCATTTGTAATCAGAACGCTTTCAGGTAAGTTAGTACGTCATTGACGGTGTGTTAGGAATGGGAGTCCAAGGAATGAAGGTCCTGGTTCAATAGTCTATAGTGTATGATCATGGTGTGTCTAATTCCTGTCACACCGTCGATAAATTTTGATTTTTCCCTAGTTCCAGTGAGAGGCGTTTTTTGAAGCATCGATCGTCTTCAGATGAAAAATGCTTCTTTGGCTTGTCACGTTTGTGGTACAGTCGTTACTTGAACCAGCCATAGTTAAGCCCGAATTTATTCATACCCCATGAAAAATTATAGGAAAAATATTTAGAAAATAGACATCAGCTGAACTGGCACGTCTTATGCTTCATTGAATGACTTTTAATCGGAATGTACAGAAAAATATGGGCAAAATATCACAGAAATTCGCAATATTTTGACAATGCTGTTCAATCTCTGTACATTTCGACTAAAAGTCATAAAATGAAGCCACAGCCGTGCCAGTTCAACTGATAGGTATTTTCTAAATATTTTTCCTGTAATTTTTCATGGGGTATGAATAAATTCGGGCTTAACTGCAGCTTGGTACAGACATCATACTGCTTCGATTTTTTATTTCATTTGATTAGATCAGTAACGATATCTCTGGGAACAAGCCACCAACATGCAATACACATAACCATCTCCCCTAAAAATAAATCCGCCGAGTAATTCAATTTCCAGTTTGAACAGAGGATGAATAGCTTTATCAATCAGTGTTATTGGTTGGTTTTCATGCTTATTCACTTGAACCAATCCAATTTTTCAACTAGAAAAACGGAGAGTCTGCGCTTAGAAATTGCGAATAATATTTTGAGAAGGTCTTTCATGAAAACGATGCGGAAACGGCATCAGTTATCTGGAAAGGAAACAGGGATTTATGGTAAAGAAAATCATATTGTAAAGTGAAATTGACTATGCCGTGCCCATCCAGATGTTGCCGCTCCCTGGCTCCTAGATATAGCCGTGCCCATTTCGAAGTGCCCATATACGGGAGAATCCAACTTACCTCGACGCGAGTCCAGGTCATAAAAATTTTGTTAGTTCTAAAAATATCGTAATATAGTAGGGGTAGCATAATGGTAGATGGAATAGCTTAGGTATAATACAAGCTGTTCCATTTACCATTATGCTACCCCTCTATATTACGGTATTATTAGAACTTAGAAAATTTTTATGACCTGGACTCGCGTCGAAGTAAGTTGGATTCTCCCGTATTACATTCATTGGCACAAATCAACAAAGGAATGGGAGTCCTAGGAAAGTAGATCCCAGGCTGCTATAAAAGATATTTGGTTTCTATTAGCCGTTTACCCAGATCTCCCGTTGAACAATAAACTGGGCTTAGATTCCAGAGGACCATGATTTCTGTCACACCGGCACAATTAGTCTCGCGCAGCCAGACCCTCGGATAGTCTCGCGCAGCCAGACAACCGAGGTTGGTAGCGGAGCGAGATCAGAGGCTGGTGGTGCGAGACTACGGCACAATCGATTTCTTTGAAGACACTGATCTCGTTTTACCTTTTGTTTCAGGATAACAGAGGCGGCCAAGTTAGGCCACCTGGCGCTTTTAGAAGATATTTACAACGAGTTGGAGCCAGACGAAAAGCTACACAACTTGACAAAAAATAACTATTCTCAGGTGACATTTGAGGAGCTGTTTCTCCCGACGGCTCATCTAAAAGAAGATATGATAGTCAGGTGTGTATCGATTTGGTTCATTGTCCCTTTAAATCCCCTAACAAAAGCCGTGGTTACACCACATAAAATCCCCGGGTTTTTTGCGGTCACATCTATGAATTGCCTGGCTTCAAGAAACCCGTGTCTGAAAAACACGGGTTTTGCAAACAGGGCAATCTCGCCGTGCTTTTCGAAATCCCCGTGTTTTCGTTAGTTCTTCGCACGGCGACAGATGGCGCAGCCATTAAGTGACGTCGTTTTCGCGCCTCCAACAATGTGGGCAAATACAGAAATGACCGAAGAGTCAGTGCATACAGCGCAACTGTCGCCGGGCTACTTAACTACAATGTGGTGGTGTGACCTCTCGCCGGGCTTTTCGCACACACCGGTTTGATATATTAAAGGGAGACATCCGAAAGATATTGCCCGGCGGGCACTATTTGTTTTTTTGTTTTGGTTAGCGTAGTGTCACCGTTGATTAACAGGCGGCGCTCTGCGTTATGGCACAGGCCCCTGGAGAGCTATCAGTGAGTTTAGAACACATACCTAACCAAACGTATCTAACGCAACGCGTATCTAAAAACATACCCCGAGCTCACGAATTCGTGAGCTCGGGATGTGTTTTTTACAAACTAGCGTTTTTTGGTTAGATACGTGTTCTAAACTCACTGATAGCTCTCCAGGGGCCTGTGCCATATCGCACAGCGCCGTCTGTTAATCAACGGTGACACTACGCTAACCAAAACAAATATTGCCCGCTGGGCAATATCTTTTGGATGTCTCCCTTTAAATGTAGAATGATGTTATGCGGTGAAATGTCTTTCGTCTTCTCACAATCGGGAAATTGCCGTCATGTTATGACATCAAAGCCAAACTTTCACGATTCAAAAAAATTAAAACCGATCGTGTCAAATAAATCTCGGCGGTATGACAAAAATCGCTCATTTAATGAGCGCTACAACAATTGTTTCCCTACAATAAATTTAATTGCATCTGCCATATAGAAAAGTTGATGAAAATTCAAAGCCCTCGTTATGAGCAAACTACAGGTGGAAAGGATGTGATGTACTGATGTATTGGAGAATCAGTATAAATATCAAGAAGTCAACTTCCAGAAACTTGCGAATTTTCGACCCCAATCGGGGTCTTCCTCAGGCACTTTTCAGTTGGAGAGACCAGAAAAGACTGAGCTGAATCCCAAATGTACATGTAGATCAGAGAGAATGAGAATCAGTGTATTTATATTGTATTTAGAGGAGCCTGATAGCCTAGTGGTTATCACCTCCGCTTAGCAAGTGGCAGGTCTCGGGTTCGAATCCATCCCGGGCCATGTGGGATTTAATTCCCGGCTCTTCAGTCCGTCGCATGGGACAGTAAAGCCCCCGTCACATATCCACCACCGGGCCCGTACGATTTTCCCCACCCAGCGGCTTGGCGTGGATTTTAGAGACAGTACGGGTCCATTACGATTACGATTTTCATTTTCATTTTCATTTCTACGGTTTTCATTCTCCGGGAATCAGGGGCAATCTGTCTGTTTTTACTCGCCGTACGGGCCCCGGAGTGGATATGTGACGGGGGCTTAAGCCGTGGTGGCTTGTATACCTTGTGTCTTTGCAAGGGCAAGTAAAAGACCTCATCCAAGTGAGGAACATGAGTAGCTTGTGATGGCCTCCTCCGTACTTACCAGGGCCAATAATGCTATAGCGTCGTCTCTGACGGAAAAATGAAATGCAAATATTGTATTTTCTCTCTTTCCAGGTGTTTTTGGGATGGCTATCCATGCTCATATTTAAACTTCACCATGATTTTAACAGATCATGGTGTCTGCTACGCCTTCAATGGAGACCAAGCCAATCCATTGTATATATCAGACACAGGTAATAGACAGGTCCCGCCATCATTACTCCTTCTTCCGCCCTTTTCTTGCCATTCGATGTTTATGAATCTGTTGTGCGCGGTCTGGATGGATAAGCAAATGACACGGGCATGGTTTATGAATATCATGAGAGGAAGACTAACGGAAGTATATGGAAGGAAAAGATGACACTGACAATAGTTGAATAACGCCTTACAGGGTGGCCCGAAATGATGTACCCCGAGGAAAACCTGGTCTATTGTTGAAGGGCATGTTTTACGACACTCTGTGAAACTAACTTGATCAGTTTTGCATTTTACCTCCGATTATGCTATGAAAGTACCGTATAGACCTTTCAACAAAGATGGTGGCCTACTAATTCTCCCAGTTCAGCTGAGCGTGCCAGCGGCCATTGTGTGGTATTAAGCTTTTGACGTCATATGGTGAGACCGCCATCTTTTTGGAAAGGTCTGTAGGAAAACCTGTACATTCATAACCAATGCATTGTGCACGCACACACATGTAAAAAAAACATGGGGACCCTAGCCGACTTTTTCAATAGGTGTCACTAGTGGTTAAAACTATTGAAATGTAACTGACATCCCGGTCCTGATCAATTTCCCACACAAAAGGCGTCCATTGTATTAGGACCGGGTTTCGGTGTGCTGCCCTCTATCGAGCTATCATCCCCATTGATACCTACTTCGACGCCAACCAGTTATGCGGAACGGAAAATGCTTTGTTTCGCGTAAGGTGGTTCAAAACAAAACATTTCCCGTTCCGCCTGCTGGTAGGTGAAAAAGTATGAATTGGCAAGGGCGTAGGCTGGGGGGGGGTGCACAGGGTGCACGTGCACCCTCCCGCAGCAGTAAGAGAGTTCCGCTCTGGGCAAGCAGAAAAAAAATCAACCTTAATCGTGTAAATTTTGGCTAAGAATACTGCTGAAATCATGTCTCAGAGCATCCAGATTCCAAAATTTTCAGGGGGAGGACCCCCACAGCCCCCTCCGGAGCACACCTTTCTTACTCTTCAGCTTTACACCAACTGCAGGAGTTCCGCTTTCGCAAAAATGTGCACCTCCCCAGGCTCACACCAGCCTACGCCCTTGATTGGTCTTTTTTGAGCCGAAACGCATAAATTTCTGGACAGGTCTCACTCGTTGTCTCTTTCTTTTTCTAGGGACGGAACACGGCCTTCGTCTCACAGTAAATGTTGAACAGTATGAGTACATGCACGGGCCGCATGATTCAGCAGGTTTAAAGGTTCTTCTCTACGATACTGACGAGGTGCCCCTGGTCTATGAGCTAGGCCAGGCAGTTGCAACAGGCACACACACTTTCATTGGAGTAAAAGTGCTTGTGGTACGTATTGACAAATGTTGAGAATCGCGGTCGTGCGCTAGTAGGCCTAGGCCTACATCAAGAGTGAGTCGCCCCTAGAAACTGTATACAGCTGTGGGTGAACTTCCGACGCAGATGTGTACCGCGCCCCTTTGGTTCTACCCATTCTCCACAACTGCTTCACTTCGTAAAATTCGCCGCGTTTGGTCAACAGATGGCACTGAGAGAGTGGACTAATGAGCGCGCCGAGCAACTCGTAACTAGGCTGGCTCTGTGACACTTTTTCATTGGCTGAGCGGATCATGTGATCTAGTAGCCATTGTAGCACACGAACATCCGTTGCCAACCGGCCAAAGAGTTCTGAAAGCAGCATGCTGATAGGCTATAAAACTCGCGCGAGGCCCTGACGCCATCTGTTGACCAAATGCGGCGAATTCTACTAAGTGAAGCAGTTTTAGAGAGCCGGTAAACCGAATGGGGCACGGTACACAACTGGGTAGGGAGTTATAAGCTGTGGGCGGATTGACACAATAAATTTTAATTACCTAGAAAAATTCAATATACAGGAAGCAACATTTGAAAACACATTCTTTTCGTTTCAGATGAAATATCTTCCTGGTCCCCATGGTAACTGCTCAGGGAGCAATCATCTTGAGCATTTTCCCGTCTACTCAGAAACTGGATGCAAACTAGAATGTATGAAAAAATTTTATCAGAATAAATGCGATTGTCGGATGTTGTACATGCCGGAGAAAAATGGTGAGTCGAGACGTCGCTACGGTCGTGCGACACCTACACACCGTTTGATTGTTCTTAATTTCTAGTATACATGTAAATGTATTGTCTGTGGCGCGCAATGCCCCTTAAAGCGAACTGGTCGTGCCAGTCAAGGTGTCTGAATAGACGATCAAATGGCGCCATCTTGAATCTATTACATTACTCACATTACTCACTACTAAGAGCATATTTCCACAGCTGCCTTGGCTTTCCTTCCTTCGAATAGCATTTTATAGAACGGTCAACTGCAAACCCAGGCTCATCTACAGATGTAATGTGCTAAAATACGAAATTTGTAATTTTGAAATTGTGAATTTCGTGGGCCACGAAATTATTCGACTGCCGCGACTAACTCCCTTTAAGTGTTCTTAAATGACAAAAGTCGAAAGTACTCACTATGATAATTCGTTCGACAATACCTTCTTCAAGAGTTAGATGCAGACGTATCTTAAGGCGTTCGTACACTGAGAAATGTCGAAGGTAGTTACTACAGTAGTCCATGCGACAATACCTTTGTGTCTAGCCGTGGGAGTAGCTAAAAATGTCAAAGTGTCTTTAAAAAGATTTTCAAAAATTGTGACTTTTGTGGAGTGTTGCTGCAAAAGTGCTGAAAGTCAATTTCATTCATTTCCAGGAGAGCCGCCTGTGTGTAACTTGTCGCAGTACTACACTTGTGTTCTGAAGGCCAAAGGTACGCATTATTTTGAGTGTTTTTGCATACACTGTGTGCGATATTCAACTGCGGATCAGCCAAGTATCAGCAACCAAGAATGGCCACGACGGTTGATGACGCCTGACCAATCAAAGGCCAGTATTGACAGTCGCGCCAACGCCGCCATAAGATATGTGTTGATTGGCTGAAACAACTTGAGGCACAGGTCGCAATGATCATCCGTGGCTCCGTTCAGTATGGCCCCAATGTGCTCCTGAAAACGGATCACCGATTGGCTTGCTAGTTTGGCGCCAATTCTAACGCGCACTAGTGACGCCTATTGACCGTCTTTGGAAAATCGCGTGAACCGAAGCAGTTTCGGAGCGAGGGTGACACTCGGAGTGGTTCGAAACTGCGGCGAGAGTTTAGGGAGGGGGCGGGGAAGGGATTAGCATTTCAAAAGACAGCGATCGAAGTCTTAACAGACACACGGAAGCACTTTGCTGATCTGCAGTTGAAACTGAAGCTTCTATATAATTAAATTCTCATCTGTTGCTTACGAACAGTCTCGTCGTCAGCAAACTTTCCGAAAGTTGCTAACTTTACTTAATATCATAGATAAGTTATCTGTCATCAATATTGATTAATTGATTAATTAATGTTATTTATCATCAGCAGATTAGGTTGAATTAAATTTAGTTAATCTAGTTTACTATGATCATGGACAATACATAGATTTTTCATTCTTAGAATTAATTGCTTTCTAACAAAAAATTCAAGATTTTCGTCTTAGACTTAAGACATGTTATTACGGTATAGAAGATGATTTATCCTGTTGGAAAGGCCCACTTTGTGACCAGGTAGATTATCATCATGTTTATCATTATACTATCTATTGGTTGTCAATTCAAAGACTCTTGACTCTTGTAAACTATGTTACGGGTGTCTGTCCCTCGATCGGCGTAGCCACTAAGACCTCAGAATTTCGGATAAAGCACTCATTAATATGGGATATAGGGGCCTACTAGGATAGTATCTGTCCTCCTCGAAAGAAAGAGAAAGCACAAAAATTGACACACAAAATGATGAAGTCAATGAGGAAGTCAATTTCCAGAATCTTAGCAAATTTTCGACCCCAACTGGGGCCTTCTTCAGCTGAAGAAGACCCCGGTTGGGGTCGAAAATTTGCTAAGATTCTGGAAACTGTCCTCCTCGAAAGTTAGATTGTTTCCCGATCCCAGCGTGAGGATTAAATGCACCTTTCGTCCATTAATCACGTGGTCGTCGGACAACCTCAATAAACGCGTTGATTGGTTGAAAAAAACATTGATTGCTCTTATGTTGAATGCGATCAACCAATCATCGCGTTGATTGTTTGACATTTCATTGATTGCTCTTAATTTGAATAAGATCAACCAATCAGCGCGTTTTTCATCGGCTGCTTTTTGGATGATCACGTGATTACGGACACTCCCGATTTCAGTATTTACTCCTAGCGGTTACATCTGGAACTAATCGACACGAAATTGTCTCCAGATTTTTTAGTCGGTCACATTATCCAAATAGAGTGATCAATTTCATTATTTATCTTACAAGGAGTGTCAAAATGGAATAGTAATAACAGAATAAAATTTGTTCTCTCCGTTTTTCGCAACTTTCCGATCAGACATAGGTAATATAACCACATACAATCGTCCAATCATCTTGCACCAATCTGCACGACGATGGCGGCCTCTATCGGCATGCTCTTGCATGAAGCTGGGTTTTGGCGCCTAAAGATGTGCTTTCTCAGACGCATGGTGACTTCTTCAAATATATTTATTGAGAGCCATCTATATGTATATATTGATATACAATTCCATGCCTGTTTTATTGTCTTCTTTTACGCTGGTTTCAGAATATCTCTCGGTGTCTTCAAATTACAATTCTGTCTCTTGCTTCTTTTCTATGCATATCGCATTAGATGGTTTGATGAGGTACAGAATTTATAGAATTATGTAACGTACAACGTATCTGATAAAAAAAACGCCCTATCGAATAATCCATTTTTGCATCGAGCATGGTCGTGTGTGTCTATTATTAATGTACCAGTATACCTAGGAAGCATTACAACTGCATAGAAAAGTTCACTGATGTCCATCGAATAAAAATGATATTTTGGGATCTCGGCAGCTCAAGGGAGATTTCTTTCTATCATTTCCCTGTGCAGGCAAGCTAAAAATGGATCCTGTTGGTTTAAGTAATTGGCTAAAAAACATTTTTAAGAGCATAAATTGGTACTTAGACCTTACTTCAGAGGTTTCTTGTAGAGTTGTAACCTGCCCGGCCTTTCTTAGAAAAAACTCAGACAGAAACCTGTCCAATGAATTTTTGATGATACACGTGTATATCCCGCCCCCACTGAATCATTCGCCAACCAGGAACTAATATTTCCTCAGTTAACTCCACAGGGGGCAGCATCGTCATGGTAGTATATGCTGAACTTCAACCCCTAATCAGAGGCGTAGCTAGCGGGGGGGCAGGGGGGGGGCTAATGCCCCCCCAGGTGGTCCGGAAAAATGTGTTTTTCATGCACATTTTGACCGNCTGCGTCCTCATTATCACGTTTGGTCAAGGAGTCTGTGATTGGCTATCCTAGATTTATCATTCAAATAGGCGGACCAGTTGCGCCATCTGTACTGATGGCAATCTCAATCGGTGTAGTGGACTCGCTGGACGTGATTTCCACCAATGGCGAAGATGTGGTCAATTTTAGTCGGCAATCGGTCGGCGACCGGTATCAGTTCCTTGCAATCGTATTCAATCGCAGGTGGCAGGTTGCAAAGCAAGTCGCAACGCAGAAAATCAGCAGTGGATTCCTAGCATAACGGATCAGTGCGTGGTGTTTTTCGTCGGAGCGTCATTTTGTCCATAAGGTGTCCCCTGTTTTGTCGATGTTCCTATTACTAACAATAAACAGTGAGGACAAATTCCGTGTACACTGAACTTCTCTTTTGGTTAAAAATTCAACTTGTCTAATGCAGCTTAGTGAAACTGCTTTAGCGTTAAGTAGTGTCTGTATCAAATTTGCTTTTAAACTATGACGTGATGTGTTCTCTTGACCCCTATTATAGGTTTTTATTTCATATATTCTCGGTGCATATCCATATCAGAAAACAGTTGAGGGAAATTTTAAAGATACATTATAGTCCTTGATCCTGTCTGATGACATAATCGCATGATGCATGAGAATGCCAAGTAAAAAAATGTTGGAAAGTGGGCAGTACTTGCAAAAGTTCCCTCACGCTATTCAGAGAGAACGATGGCGGGGTGTTTTGTCGTTGAATAAAAGGAAAACTCACAAGTCTGTAAGACTTTAAAGCTGCATTTAGCTGACACGCGGAATGCGGTATAGGGCCGCGGAGTCCCTGGCGGAAGCGATTTGTTGTATGCGAAATCCATTGCACTTTCCGCTTAACGCGTTCCGCAATCCGCATACCGCGTGCAGCTAAATCCAGCTTAAGGCTACAATCACATAGAGCTACACGGACACGCCGGTTAACAATGGCTTCACGGTCGCGAGCCCTTTGTGAAGCCATTGTTAACACCGGCGTGCCAGTGTAGCGTGTAGCTCTATGTGATTGCAGCCTTAGGAGCAAATATGGATTCAGACCAACTGACGTTGATCGACAAAAGACGAATTCCTGCGAAACATTTTTTCAATTTGCAGTAAGAGGCAGTCAAACTGGCAAAGGTTTAGACCCTTTTTTATCACCATTTGAGCGGATCGGCCTTTGTGCATTATTCCTTATCCCGATATGCATCTTCTTGGGGGCGTCATCGGATTGCAGCACCAATACATGCATTCAAATGTCACTACATTTTCGCAAAACTGTATCATGACACTTAATATCCGTATACAAATGTGCGTGACACACTTACGTGCACTCAGATTTCTAAAAGCATTAATAGAAAAAGATGACATTGAAATGTTCGTGCATGCTTCAATGTAATCAGCTGTAGCTGTTTTCTTTCGAAATGGAAACCAATTTATCCAAATTTTCTTTCGTAATAGAAAACCCGTTAAAGGGCCACGAAATTGCCACGTTTTCTCGACAGCCGGCGCCACCGGCGGTGATTGCATCATTCTCCAATACCGCAATCTTGTCTTTCGCCCCAATGTTGGAGAATATAAGATTACATCAGAGTGCATAGGCTGATACCCTAGGAACGAGAGTTACTCTCCACGGGTCGAGGTTGACAAGCGGTAGTTTTACATTGTCAATAGAGGTCTCCCTTAACGCGGGTACGTTTAGCGCAGGATAGGGGACGAATACAGTGCCCTTTAACTAAGTTTCGATATTATTCAAGCAAAATGAGGCAAATCGAGGGACTTTTACTGACACTCGTTTCAGGGGTCCATTCTCACCCAGAATTTGATCCCGAACGGATGGAAGTTAAGTATTCTATAACTGTAACAATAGATTTTCCATTTTAGCTGTCCATGTATGCCAGGGACCGTCTTCTGAGTAGCCCGTAATTGGCATGTTAAGTCGTTAAGTAGTTTGTATCCATTTATGTAAATTAGATTGATTTTGTTAATTTCAGCTCTTTTTTCCTTTTAAAACATTACAAAACTTCTCAGTAGATACATTTCACGACTTCTACCTGTATTGGAATTGTACACATGTATACTGAAAATGAGTTTAAATACTCTAATCCGGTTCTTTGTTCGGTTTTAAGTGGTCTATTCAAAGTCCTGTGACTCTCCATTCAATGTTCTAATGCATGACGTCATCAGCTCTATTGGCCCTGTTGACACGGAGTCCGATCAATCCGGATCGAGGCCAGTTCACTTGCTTTTTGTACCGTGAAAAAGCCATGATGCGACCTGTCTATCCAATCCTCCCCATTTCATGGTACAAAAAGTAGTGAACAGGACCCATATTCATAAAACTACTTAAGTCTAAGTGTGACACTTATCCTTTATTCAACACAAAAGATAAGTATCACACTTTGACTTAAGTAGTTTCATGAATGTGGGTCCTGAACCCATATTCATAAAACTACTTAAGTCTAAGTGTGACACTTATCCTTTATTCAACACAAAAGATAAGTATCACACTTTGACTTAAGTATGTTTATGAATATGGACTCTGGTCTCTAACCGGATCGAACCGACTCCGTGAAAAAAGGCCTATCGTCTCGACTGTGAAGCTTTTCGTGCGACGACTGTCTTTGTGCAGTACTGTGCTTTAAATCGTTGACTCGAACTTTATATCTGTTGCGTAGCAAGGGGTAAATCTACGTAGAACGGAAGAGGTGATTGGTTGATCTCGTCAGAATCAGCCAATCAGAATCAGCAGACTACAGTCTGATTCTTCCGCGTTGTGATCACGTGTCTGAACAGGTTTGATGGCGGCCAGGCCTCGAGGTCTTGTTTTACAAGTATAAGCACACCTCCACTGCTTCGGAGTACACATGGAGCAGTCCCTCTTACTTCTTTACATGTTTATTCGAATATCAACCTCTGGGAGTTTTGAACGTGTGCCTAAATCAACGTCATCATCGCAGTCCCCTCCGATGATGCACCTAGAAAGTGTTAAGGTCCAGTGACGCTTTTTGCAGACGAGGACCTCAAGTCTGAAAGAAAGGGAAATGCGTCAATAAGAAAGAACGTCACAAAATTTTAATTCACCAAACTTTCTTATAGCCTATCCAAAACATACCCACAGCAGCCAAATCTACGAGTCCTTGTACCCTCTCCCGAGTCGGGCTGCTAACTGACCTCACTTTACACTCACACAGACAAAACAGACTGATTACGCCCAATGCTGACAAGTAGGTCAGCATTGCGCGGACGAAATAGTCCACAGCGAGCTGTGTGACTGTCATGATAGGCCTACTTAGAAGACGGTCCTCTACATCGTTTCAGGAGAACTGTGTTGCATCGTGAGGCCTTTCCACTTTTGCATGTGCTTGTTTTAACTGCATGTGGCTTATGGAGCATCTCCCGGTTTTGGTCTCATTTCAGAGGAATTCAAGCTCAAATTTAATTACATAATTGATGGGACTGATTTCGGTGCTGGTATCATTTCAGAGGAGTTCAATCACCCGGATAAGGATATATGTAAGTGTCGGCTACCGTGCAGTACAACTATATATGAGCCTAACTTCAGCTATAGCGCGACGTCCAATTTCGACGTCGATTCTATGCTAAAAATTGTGGATACGGAGGCCTTATTAAAACGTTACATAAAGGCGAGGGACACGGCGCATAAGGTTGAAAATCGCTATTATGATGTTGATTATGAAATTATCAACTCAGCAGCGACGACTTCTGACGATATAGAGAAGATGTTGTATGTGGAATTCGATGATTTGTTGAAGGGAGATATAAAAGCGTTGAAAGGAATACGTGACGATATGGACGATGTGTGCAAAAGGAAAACGTTTATGTATGCATTTCAGGAGTTTGTTGTTCGGAAAAACTTCCTCAGAGGAATTCAGGCAATGGATGAGCGGACATTCTCGCTGGTTTCGCTCAATTATTTCGATTTTATTTTCAAATACGAACATCAGCTCCGTACCCTTCTGAACACAACCGATCCTGCAGCCCGCACAATGATCTACAGTTTACTCAAAATCGACATCAATGCCAGACGTCATCTTACTGAGAGTGCACTAGAAAATGCCACACATGGTCTCAACGCCTACGCGACCGGAGAACCGATTTTCGAATACCAGTACAACGTTGGTGATCAACGTGGACACCCGAAAGCTGAAGGTCGGATTTTAGTGCCTAAGATTTTATTGGAAACCGCGGTCACACGGGGTGGATATTCAGGTTTTTACCTAAATCGAACCTTCGATGATCTAAAAAGCCTTATTGTGGTCTACCATAACCTTTCCTCCATGTTGGAAGATGTCTATTTAGAAAACAGATTCAGTGAAGGATTATTTCTGCAGTTGCAGGCAAAATTCACGGGTTTTTCGAGGAGGTTCTTCGGTTCGCGGAGTAATACACTCGCGGAAGTGTTCGAATACCCTGTAGAGGAGATGGAGAAAAGAATTCAACATTTCGTGAAATTAAAAGATGATTTTTACAAGGTATATTTTGATATGAAATTAAACTTAGAAAGTTTAGTGAATAAATGTCGTGACATCCGCGACACAGTTTGGCCGAAGTACTCGTCTGCGTTGAAGCAGGCACGTGATTACCTTAACAACCAAACAATGGGTAAAACGCCCGTTGCCAAGGTGCTTACTGATTCAGCCGTCAAAAACCAGATGACACAGTTAAAGTTGTTCTTTGGAGAAGTGAGAACTCGAAGCCAAACGTTGTTCGACAGTTGGAGTAAGTTTCTCAGCGCTACATTAAAAATTTGGGGGGTTATATTGAACGATATTGACTCGAAGCCGTACTACCAGTCAAAGTATGCCAACACGTCGTGGGCGACACTGCGATACGCGAACGTCACGAACGAGACGTCGAGACTTTACGAGTATGTGCGAGACCACTATGACATGCGCACTGTGATGGGAAACAGGGACGACAACTTTTTCAGAGCAGTTGAAAAGATGTCGGACGATTTCCAAGAATACCTCGCTGCCAATAAACTGGATACTAATTTTTATAAGTATGTATACATGTATCTTTAATCAACATCTTACTGCGTGCAAGCACTTAGAAATTATCGGGTGGGCCAAAAAAAACGCATCGAACTTCTAATCTTGATTTCTCAACAACTGTCCATTGTAATTCAGTGAAATTTGGTACCGTATAATGTAACGATGTTTTGTTTCACGTGTAAAATTTTTGCATTGATACCTTTGGTATTAGCACCGTATCACTCAATTTAAAAATCATTGTAAAAATGTGTGATTCCGGAATCCAAAAAGATAGGAAAAACCCGTCCCGAACTTCAAATTTCTATTTCTCAATTACTCTTCATTATAACCCGATGGAAATTCACTCAATACTGTTCCGTGGCTATGTTTCTAAAATGTGAACGTTTCAACACATTATCTTTGGTATTAAGATTGTGGTGCCAAATGTAAAAACCATAGTAATCATTCATCATATTTTAGGAGACAATGGTGAAACTTCGAAACGCTCGGTTCCAATATGGCGTTATAGTAATGAGCGCCACAGCGTAGATATTAAAGTTATTGGTTTAATACTTTCACATATTAAGGGCAATGTCACGGAGCAGTGTTAGGCAAAATTGCATTGAGTTCTAGTAAAGCTTTTATGAGAAATGAAAATTTAAAGTTTGGGAATTTTTCATCCACCCGTATTTTACCGGATTCCGGAGTCGCATTTTTTTACAATGATTTTTAAATTGAGTGATACGGTCGAAATACCAAAGCTATTAATGCAAAAATTTCACTCGTTCAACAAAACATCTTTAAATGATACGGTACCAAATTTCATTGAATTATAATGGACAGTTGTTGAGAAATCAAGATTTGAAGTTCGATGCGTTTTTTTTGGCCCACCCGATATAATGACTCCTCATTTCAGAAAGCAAAAGAAGGGTTGCATGCCAAAACAACCTAAATCATTTTCAGCAACTTTTCGAGAAAGACAAAAAAACGGAATTATTTTTCATGCTTTTAGCTTAAAATGTCAGAGTTGAAGCAAAACTTTGCTAAACAGAATTGCTGCCACACAAACAGTTTGGTATCAGAATGACAATGTGCAGAATTTGATAAACTATTCAAATACATTGTATATCGGCATGTCAAACCAGCCTAAGGGCCGTATTCACGGACCGCACTTTAGCCTAAAGTATAGCTTAAGTTAGACTTTCTCTATGCTTGAAGCATTGCGAAAAGTCAGACTTTAATGAAAGTGCGACCCGTGCACGGCCCTAAGTCTGACTTAGGCTGTTCTGCCATGCAGCCCTTCAAAATGGCTCTTTTTGAAACGATTATGGAATGATTAACCAACCTTCTTCGCCTAAAATGGTATACAAGTTGTGTAAATTGCCTGGAAAACTGTATAAAAGATTGTGACTTCGATCTGTCACTTACAGATGTTTCAAGTTAAGATTCTTTAGAATTCCTGAAAAATTGAGATGTACTGTTAATGAAATACATGTAAGACGTTTTAACTTTTTCTAATCAACCAACCATGAAATGTCGGCATCTTTTCTGGATTAACTGCATAAAATGTCAGATTGAGAGTCGGTTTTGAGGGTAACCATGGTTATAACATTAAAAACCAGTTTTAACGACTTTTTCGTCCTGTTGCAGAGAAAACTTTTTACAGATGGATGTTTTCTACCGAAAGCTTAGTTATGAACTCGTCGAGCAGCAGAAGGCTTATGATATTTTTGCCTTACTTTGTGAGTATTTTCCCTTCTCATTCCTTAAACTAGCAGCACACTGGCCGCCAAATCTGGCGTCCAGAAGCGTTCGAGTGAACGCCTCTCGACGCCAGAGTTGGCTGCCAGTGGATCCTGGTGAGAGCATACCTGCCCAAAACTTGGCGTTCAGTAGCATCTTTTCCGGCCATTGAGGCTGCCATATTAAAGTCATGTGACATCAAGACGCAAGCTGATTGGCCAAAGCCTCGCCGCTGACTCCAAGTCTGGCTGCCATTGGTAGCACACTTGGCTGCTTCGGGAGTTCACAGGCGATTTCACAGGCGTCCAAAATCAAACATGTTTGATATTGGAGTTCAGTGGCGTCCTGCGGCGTTCTCCAGATTCCATTCATAGCACATTGGGGATTTTTCTGGCGTCGAAAAAAACGCCTCTGGACGCCAAAGTTGGTGGCCAGTGTGCTGCATGCTTTACTCATCCAACAGGCTGCGGATCACTGTTCAGTCTTTGAGGTCATCGATCCATGGCCAGTTCCTCTTCGTCACCCGCGTTTTCGGTTGCCTTCCATTGTGCCCTGCAGGATGGTGTTTGCTCCAGGGTTCCCTTGACCTGTCACTGGAGCGAACAACTCCACTTCCTCCTCTTCCACGATGTCGAAGTAGGCCTACATGTAATGATTTCAAAATTCTCTGCTTCCTCTTGCAGGTGATATCGGAGGGTCAATGGGCCTATTTGTTGGAGCCAGTGCCCTGACTGTGTTTGAGGTGATCGACGTCTTTGCCTACCATTTGTGCAAGAAGGTCGCACCAAAGAAAGACCTCAAGAAGAAGAGAAACAGCAACAGATAGCAAATAACGGATGCCCCCAATGCCGAAAAGACAACTGCTGTACCGCCCACAGAATCATCCTGCGAAGAAACGCTGTTATAGCCAAGGCTGTTTTATACTCTCCGACTTGTAATCACCTTGCCGTATTCATGTTTGTACAGGTTACTGATCGGGGGAATCCAGAATTTCTCTAAGTGCCTCAACGTAAAAAGAGCAGAAATTTAGGATACAAAGAATAAAACGCGTTTTTCTGCAAGTTGGCCAATGGAAAGCATCGTGTATGATCACGTGCATGTGCAAATGTAGCGCCGGAGTAAATCCGATTGGCCAATGATTATCAACATTGACAATCACGTGAGGTGTTCTGACAAATAGAAATCTGACTCGGCAGTCACGTGATCAATCGAAAATCAACACGCACGCTTGCCATCACAAATCGAAACACATTACAAGCTGTATATACACTGTGTACGCACATTATACGTCTGCTCAATTTCAAAATACATTGTATATTCTGAATTTCTCCGTTGTCCAATCCTGTGCGGTCTTTTTTGGTGATTACGGTCAGAGAGTTTGCATACTACACCGGGATGTATTCCCCACTGGACTGAACCATTGTGCAAACACTTTCCTTTATGCAGGGCTATTCTGTTCACCAGTGGGTAATGTACAGCAGGCTGCGGGGGCATCCATACTGTCATTGTTGTGTTGTTAGATTAGGCCATGGCATGGCTAGCATTGATGTCAAGGTGATCGAAATGCAATACACACAGGTGACCAGTCAGCGAAAGAACTCGGGAATTCAGAAAGAACGGCATTTTCAGGGTCGGATCCAGGGGGGCGTCCGTCCGCCCCCCTCCCCTATTTTTGGCAGACCAATGATTTTTTTAGCAAGAAAAATTTAGGCACAGAAAAAATTCGAGTATTTTGCTCTCAGATGCCAGGAAAATGCATCTAAAAGCACTTAAATTGTCAATTTTTTTCCGTTTGGGCTTCGCACTTTCAGTGCTCAACACCTCCGTCGAGCGACGCCCTTTCTGTCAACCCTGGATCCGACCCTGATTTTGTTCAGTCTCATCGGTTGGACGCCTTTCAAAAAGCAGTTCTACCGGTATCGTTACAGGATCGCAAGAACCCAAGTTTTCAGGTTCCCAGCGACTGCTTCGATGCCGCCAGAATCGTTGACAAGTATTTCGCTACATGAACGGTGCCAGGAACGAGATTGCAGCAAGTTAATTTTAAGATTGGACTAGAAGTTTAGAAACCTCAATAAGCAATTTACACTCATCCATATCTGAAACCCTGCCAGCTTGACTGGACAAAAATCAAACATGATATTATGCAACAAGAAGTTATGTACATTTCAAATTTGATGGTGGGTTCTCTGGTATTCTCAGCAGTTGCCAATTACAATGTATTTAGTTGAACAATTGGTTCTATACTCTGTTGAAATCCATCCGGACGGTTATTTTGGATATCATGGTAGAATGATCCCTGTGTTATCTTATTCGTAACAGGTTATCGACAATAGTGAGGTTTCGCAAATCTGACGACAGACGAAGTACGAAATACGAAATTCAATTTCATTTCTAGGACCTAACGTATTTCTGGAAATGGTTGGTACCACTTATATTGCCCTGCTGCAAGAGCGTCTCTTAGCATATGTATGTTAGACCAATAGAGTTACGGTGTACGGTATATTAAACTTTGAAATGTATCTTTATTTTCCACTTCGTAGCTACGAAGTGGAAATTTAAAAATCCAAGATATATAACTATCTCGATCTTGATGATAAAAGACGCACTGGCAACAGGGACATTTCTGGTACCAACCATCTCCAGAAAAACATTAGGTCCTGGAAATGAAGTTGAATTTCGTGTTTAGTACTTCGTGTCGTCAGATTTGCGAAATCTCACTATTGCTATTGCCATTGCAAGATCGAGAATGGTACATGTACTTACAGCAATTTCAGGTGAAACACGTGTTAGTGTGTCGGATGTCAGTGTTTCCACTTGGTTTGGGAAACTGGCAGGTAGATCCACAACGGCGATTCTCTGTGTGCCCTCCATAATTGTCAAGCCGCAGCTTATTTCGTCAGAGAATAGGAGAAGAGGTTTACCCGCAGATGGAGAAACTGTAAAAAACGTAACAAGGTATGAAATTTCGTTTCGATATTTTGGAGTTCGCTGCTACGTAAGTTTCCTTGTTGGAAGAATTTCGCAGTACTTCAGACAAAAGAAAAGATGTTCACGCAGTGTACAGCCTGGTCACCATGGGCAGCTGCAAGGTGGAAACATGTTTCGTTTGATGCCGAAGAAGGAGTTTTGCAGGAGGTGTGGAGAATAGAGAGGTTGCGCAGCAGCCCGACTCCGACATCAACTACGAGAATGAATTGCAGTCCGCTATGGACATCCTTGATAAAAACGATTTGATAGAAGTTTTCAATTCGTCAAACACCATAAATTGAAGGCAGAAAAATTTGGCCTTATAAATCGGAAGTGCGGACAAATAATGAATATTGAAGTCGTAATCCTAGTCGTTACGACTTGAAACACGACTATGATATTTGCGATATACGTGCACTTCCGATTACGAGTCAAAATTATTCTGCCACAAAGTTATGGCATTTTACGATTTGCAAACGTCTATCAAATCGTTTTATGTCTACAGCGGACTGCAATTCATTCTGGTAGTTGAAGCCGGAGTCGGAAAGCTGCGCAACCTATCTAATGTCATAAACTGCACGTAATGTAAGGGTAGTCGATATACACGTAGTTCTGGGGTCTGTATGTTACCGGGTAGTTAGCGTTTCTTACGAAAAGGAAGATATATTTCTATGCTGTTGGTAGGAATGTATAGATTGAGATACAATTTCATTGTGTAAATAATAGCTATAAGTAAGGATCTAGATTTGGAAACGTCGTCATCAGCAGTTCTTCCTTTTTACTGCTGAGATGGAGACGAGATGTGACAAGGGATGATGTTGCTGTGATCTTTACGTAGTCATCTACTGCTTTCTTCTCTACGTCTTCTCTTGGTTGATGAGGATGGTGAGGCTACACATTTTTATTTGTTAAGTCGCCTACCTCCGAGAAAAAATTGTCATCGAGGCCTTCTATAGCCTTGGTTACACTACATAAAATCCCCGTTTTTTTTGCGGTCACACCTATGAATTGCCGGGCTTCAAGAAACCCGTGTCTGAAAAACACGGGGTTTTGAAACACGGCTAGCTCGCCGTGTTTTTCGAAATCCCCGTTTTTCGTTAGTTCTTAGCACGGCTACAGATGGCGCAGCCATTAAGTGACCTCGTATTCGCGCCTCCAATAATGTGTGCCAATACAGAAATGACCGAAGAGTCAGTGCATGCAGCGCACCTGTCGCCGGGCTACTTAACTACTAGTGTGACCTGGGCTTTTCGTACACACGGGTTTGACACGGGACTGGAAAAACACGGGTATTTTGAACAGGTGTAACTGTAGCTAGTGTTATTAGAGTTCGAAAACCATGGTTGTCATTTAAATTGAAAATGGACCACCAATGGTCTCAAAAGAAGTAATGAGTCGGTTGATACTAAAATAGGAACAAAAAATAGCCTCGAAAAGTAAGTTGATTCCCCACGGTCGTTTCGTGTAGGTCGAATGAAGTGTCAATAGATTAGCCTGCGATCTACTGTCCAACGGGCTTCCGCAGCAGGTCTGTCAACCCTCAAAAAGGTCAGAAAAAGACAACGGATTTCGAGAAGTCACCTTTGCTTCACGAATCATGCATTCATTTTGATTGACACCCATGGTATGAACTTCTTCCAACCTGACCACGTCTATTGCGTAATATATGAATAAAGTGATATCCCACTATCCCAAGGTCGTCCGCCATTTGGTCATATGAATAAAGACTAGTAAATGCTTTTACTTGAATTTTGCAATACAAATGCACCAGGCGATGCTGTACAAATCTGAAGTAAAAGCATTTGCTAGTCTTTATTCATATGTATTGAGCCATTGTGAGCCTGTCGGAATGATGGCGCGGGCTTGCCTGTCTTGGAATTGGTTCTCAAGTACGGTAGTAATTTTGTCACTGAGTTTACGTCACACGGACAGCAGCTGAGTGAGAAAGTATAACTTTATATCTATTCAAATATTACCATGTGCAACACAACGAAGATCATTAGGAAATAGCACATAGGCCTACGGTATCCAGGCATAACACTATGCAACTGCGCAACACGAAAATAGGTGGCGGCAATGCACGGTGTCTCCAACCATGCCAACGCGCTGATCGTTCGACTCCACGGCGGAAAACGGGTGGAGTCGACAGCTGTCATGTTTTTCAGTGTGGCAATTTTTCTGTGTGACTCCTATTGCTTGAACACACTGAGAAACAGACTCACTCTTTTCTGTGTGGCGTTCATATGTCAAGTCGCGTCTTATTCCGTCAATCTATTTTAATGTCACACTGCCCACAGGCCACACTGAAAAACGTAACACCGGTCAGCGCGTTTTCCTCGGTCGATCCGGACACCGGTGAGATCGGGAACCAACCTCGTGTCGCCACAACTGGGCAACGCTGGAGCTGCTGTCCTGTGAAAGACCCATGACTGGAGATCAAACTTCATCGGAGAAATACGTAGCAACGACAAGTGCCTCACTATCTCGACTCTGCTGCTCATACCTCTGCTGTTTTCTCGGCCTAAAAAATCTCTTGTCTTTAGAAACACTCCACATGTGTGAAGACTGATCTGTCCGCCAGCAGGGCCGCCGCAGTGCCAACTTTTCCACTCCAGTCTTGAATTTGCCTTAGGCCTGTTTTGACATCAGGGCCGACCGCACAGAAAGTCCGACAGTGCTACCGGCGCCTATCGGCAGTTACTTACAACGCATTTTCACATTTACTAAACCGCCGATAGGCACAGAAAGAACTATCGGACTTTCTATGCGGTCGGCCCAGGTCATAAATCACGCGTATTTCTGGTATAAGTCGTCCACTTTGATACTATGCCAAGCCTTGCAACTTTATAGTTTTGTGAAAACACGTCATGGATTCACCTTCTTCATCATTCAAATACCCCGCCGGATTTTCTGAACCAATCGGAACATTTCGCACGAAAACCCTCTGGTGGCGAGAATGGGATTTTTGAACAGGACAGTACAAGAATTACCATGATGACAGTTGGAGAACTCATTTTGAACTCCGTCGTCATCGATGCTTTTCTCATACTGAGTTCCATCCATTTTAGTCTTGTTCGTCCTCTCCCCAACAATAGATGGCGCTGACGATGTTTGCGTGTCAGCGCCATCTATTGTTAGACAGCAGAACCAGACTACAGCCATTTTGTCACTTTGTCATGTGACACGCACACGGGGCGAACCTGGGGCGGCCTCTGGCGTTGATGCAGTCACCTATTTGCATGTATATAATGAATTGTCCATTATTCCGATGTAAATACGTTATTAATTTTCACATAACCATGACAAAATAATGATTTATAACGACTTGTTGGCAATGCTGTAATTTTGAAGGGGATTTTGTTACTTTTCAATCAATGAATATGTGTTTAGCGTATAAGCCTAGTTATAGTTGTAACTATATAATTTATTGTTTAATGTTAATTAGGTCCTAGATACACTGGTTATCAAAGTCAGACTGAATTCCAATATTCGGGTTTTTTCTGGTAGTTGCCGGATTTTTAAAGCTCACTGCTGTGCTTCAGACAACGACAGTTGAATCAGAAACAAATAGTTTTTTTTGTGAAGTGCGTTGTAAACAGATGTTGTTTTTGAACCCCTTTTTTACCTTCAGAGGACAAAACGGTGTTTTTAAGCGGAATTGATTTTCTCCGTGAAAGGACCACGGTATTGCCACTTTTTCTCGACAGCCAGGGCCACCGTGCCACTCTCCAACCCACCCAGACAGCAAGCATCGGTGGGCCTCTAGAGGCTAATGGGGGGCATGGGGGCAGCGGCAACCCCTCGTTAGCCGCTAGAGGGCCGCAAGTGGCGGTGGAAAAGTGGCCCTCTAGTGGCAAGCATCGGTGGGCCTCCAGTCCAGAGGCTAGTGGGGGGCATGGGAACAGCGGTAACCCCTCGTTGGCCACTAGCGGGCCGCCAGTGGAGTGGGACAAGTGGCCCTCTAGTGGCAATGCATCAGTGGACCCCCAATTTTCCCCTGAAGGGCCACCGGTGGCAAGAACTGGTGGCCCTCTGATGGCAAATATTGGTGGGCCTCTGGTGGCAAACACCAGTGGTCCTCTGGTGGTAAATTTTGGTGGGCCTCTGGTGGCGAATGAGGGGCAACCCCAATTAGATATTAATTAGGAAAATATATATTAAAACAATTAAATATACAAAAATAAATCCATAAGAATGTTGATTAATCATTTTCCCAAATCTCAGACACAATTTCAAGCTTTTTAATATTGTTCCTGCTGACTTGACAATACAAATATTTGCAGAGGCCGTTTTTATATGAACCAATCAAGAGTTAATATTATGCACAAATTTCCGAACCGAACAGTGTTATATCATTATATATATCTCCTTGTCGGGATGTCTCGGCCTATTGGCTAAGACAAAGTTCCTGACTTGGAATTTTTACCGGTCACAGACATTTCCTTGTCTGCCGACCATCATTAGATCAGGAGTAACCCTCCTTTGTCTGATATCTTTCAGAGGGGTTGCACCCTCTGGAAATTGTACGAAAATCATAATTAATGTAACATAGGTCCCCTCATTACCCTCTAATGACACCAAAACGTTCACCATCGGGCCCCCAGCTATCCACCAGTGGGCCACCAGAAAAGCCCCTCATTTACCACCAGTGGCCCACCAGTGGCCTGAGGCCCAAATCCACCGGTTTGCCACTGGGGGCAGCCACTAGTGGCCCACCCATTCTGCCCCTTGTGGCCCACCAGTGGGCCTCTCATTCTTGCTGTCTGGGCAGGGACTAACTACGTTGTCGGCGAATTGACCCGACTTACTACGTACATTTTGTAATGCATTTTTGTAGTTCGTCTTACAGCCGCAAGGTGGCTCCCTCTACGTCGGATTTGAGATCCAATACCGTGCTACTTTAATAACTTGTGTTACACCGTGCAGGGGCATCCTGAAGTGTATTGCAGGAATTGACGTCATGTTGCCTTTCCCATCATCATATCCATCAGCAACCCATTCTCCTGTTCTTGCTGTCGTCATCCTCGTCGCCATCTTGGCGCAGCCATTTCCATTTTCAACCCATTTCCTAACCATTTCCACTTCCACTTTCACAATCATCATCATTTTTCCATCTTGTCCAAACAAGGCTATCGACTCCGTCTTTAGCCTTGTCCGAATCCTGTCATCTTTTCCGTTAATGCATAAATTAAAAATGAAGCCTGACCCCTACTTGACCCCGCCTCCGAGCCAATCAGAACTCGCGAAACAAATCACCGTTGGACACTTTCTTTGCTCTTCACGCTCGCATTTGTAACATGGATTTTGATTGGCGCGTCGATTTTCCTTCGCGCCCCGATGATTGGCTGAGGCTCTCACCCCCTCAGAAACGGGAAATGTGATGGATTCGAACCAGGCTAGATGGCCGTCAGGCCAGATAGACTGGTGAGCACCAGATGCATTTTTCATTCTACATGTAATTTCATTTCTCAGCATTGCATTTACATTCGCAATAAATATCATGACGCTGCCGACCACAAGAGGCGCTTACACTTCATAATCCAATGTCGGGTGGCCTCGCTTGGTTTGTTGTTTGAAATGGACTTGCGATATTACAGCTGGGATGAAAGGTAACGTGCTGGAATGATTTTTGCAACTTGTAATTGATAGGGACCAGCTTAGAACTCCAACATCCATTCCACGTTCACTTTTCTAACATAACATCGTCTGAAGTCCATCGCTTGTCTGAACATCACAGCTCTCTTTGCATCTGGCTGTCAATATCAACATCATTCCATTTTCATTGCATGATAGGGAGGTTTAGAAATCAAACAATAAACTTAAACTAGGGAGGTTTAGAAATCAACTTTACGACAACGTTATTTTTCATACTACACATTAACCAAATTTAATATGACATTTTCGGTACAAAAATAACGTTGTCGTTAACGTTTACGTTTATCGTTTGATTTCTATACTTCCCTAATATCTTTGAAGCGTCATGGCATCGTCTTTCACGACCCTTCTTCTTCTCATTATGAATATCATCGCCGACATCATCGTCATCATTATGACGTCATCATCATGAGCTTATCATCATCCTCTCCATTATCATCACATGTGAACAAACCATCCCATCCTCCCATAGCAGGGCTCGGGTCTCGCTTCTATTTAATTCATACGCTTGTTGTGTGAGTGGATGAAGAGGAGCGGGGTAAAAACCCTGCTGTGGGAGAATGACCCCGCATTACTGTCATGAAACATGGCCACTTTTAAAGGAGCCCGGTATAATTGCCATTATCCAACCCCAGGGACTACCACGTCGTCGGCGAATTGACCAGATGTAGTACGTACATTTTGTAATGGCTTTATTGTAGTTCGTATTGCTGCCGCTAGGTGGCTCCCTCTACGTCGGCAGTCAAAATGCCGGTAAGTGATCGCATACCGTGCTCCTTTAAGGTTTTGACGGTCTCCATCCGTGATCTTCGACTTCGGGTGTGAAAATCAACGCCGTCGAACCTCTGGGCGGCAACAACCACCATACACATACGCCGGTCCAAACGATTCTGAGGATTAGGGACCAGTCTATTCTCCACGTCGTCGTCATGGTCGTCGTCATCATCATCATCATCATCATCATCATCATCATCACCATCGTCATCATCACCATCGTCATTGTCATTAGGGAGGTCAAGAAATCAAACGATAAACGTAAACGTCAACGACAACGTTACTTTTGTACCGAAAATGCAATATAAAATCTGATGAATGGGCATGATGTGGTATGAAAAGTAACGTTGTCGTAAAGTTTACGTTTATCGTTTGATTTCTTAACCTCCGTATTATCATTGTGCATTCCATTATTTTCATTTCACACACCGATTCATACAAATGCAGCCGTTCAAGGGCAACGATATTGCCACTTTTATCGCCAGCTGGCGCCACCTGCTGCGGTGATTGCATCATTCTCCAATACCGCAGTGTCGCCTTTCGCCCCAGTGTTGGAGAATGTGTAATTACAATGCAATGCATACGTGGATATCCTCGGAACGAGAGTTACTCTACATTGGGTGAGGTTGTCAAGCTGTAGTTGAACAACATTGTCAATAGAGGTCTCCCTTAATGCTGGATAGGGAAGGAATACAGTGCGCCTTTAATAGTCATCAATCTTCGTCAACTGCATGGTCATAACTACCACTTAAAAATCATTTCGTCGAGAAAGGTTCTAAAGTCAGTCTATGGTCCGTATTTTAGAATGCTCCTCAACGTAAAGGAGTTCCTCAAGGCTATTGTTCTCCTGTTGAGCACAATAGCCTTGAGGAACTCCTTTACGTTGAGGAGCATTCTAAAATACGGACCTCAGAGTACCAATTGGTACTTTCTTGCCGATAAGTACTTGTGTGAGGGAAGGAGAACGTTTTCTTTTACATGATCAGCGAGGGAGTACGAGCTGGCCCTTGGAAAAGCAGTNCCCCCCCCCCCCCCACACACACGTGTACACACACTTTTCAGCCATTTTATTTGGAACACGTCATTGCACCAGGAACCGAACATTCCGTTCCCGGTACATGATGTTATCCCGCGCATCGTAATGTTAATGTTGCCAATTCGTTTCTTCGGTTAGTTGTATTCAGTTTCGAAATATACTGTTTTATAGTGGAAGAAGTCCCAACTGCCGATCAGCTCTAGCACACGGCGGACTAGCTCCCCGGCGTCTTCATCGCCTACACGCAGCGCTCCCTGGTGCAAGTCGAATTAAATTGTAATGAATTTGTGGTAACATTGGCCAAACCGCGGGATTCCATTCGGACCGTCACGGGCTGGTATCAGGACTATCCTCTACCACAGGTGACACTGACCCTCCCTCCCCAACTCCATTTCGTGTCTCATCGTTGCGCAATTGAGGCGGACATTTTTCTATGGGATTCTCTCTCCTATTACATCCGCGCAACTTGTCCTGGAGCTAGCTGCGATTTTTTAAAACTTTTTTGGAAGGACAAGTGCATAGATTTATAACCGGTGGTTTGGACGTCTTCCCCTTAGGCCTGTATTAGATGTTTGATTACGGGAATATGTTTCTATAAACAATAGGAACTGGGCATTTTTAATCTCTGTAGATACATATCTATAGATGACAATGATAAAATATGTAAAGAAATAAAGAATATTCATGTAAAGTCAACGGGTTCGTGTTTTATTTCCTAACGAAACCAGCAGAAAGAGGAAGCGACACCGCCCAATAGGTGCAAGAGTGCGGCCACGCTGTAAAAAAATTTAAAGCCACACTGTATTGAATTCAGAAAGTGCTTAGGCCTACGTCCTCCGACGTTAGTGTAGTGTAAAATCATGTACTATGCTCTATCTGAATACATTAGAGCTCTGCTTGCGTTTTTTTTCCAATCGTGCTAAAATCTACGGCGCGTCTTGATTCTTTGAAGTAGAGGCCTACGTATCAGGCAAGCATTTTGGGGGCCTTCTAGTGACACGAGGCTATGAGACCTCTACCTGCACTTTCCTGACACTAAAATACCGTAAAATTCAATACAGAGGGGTTTTAAAAGTGGTGTTTCCCACAGCATCGGAAAATCAGGATTAGGCCTACAAAAGGCAAAACACCGATTTTCAATGCTATAGGGGCCTATATTCTGGTATAACACCTTGCCTAGAGGCTGAAAATCGGTGCTTTCCTATGATCCATTCAATAAAAATGTGGAGCCGCCGCCCGGGTTTGCTGGTGGCTAAGATGGTAGACTGGTTCCAGTCTTTTAAGTTGCCGCTCCACCCCACCGCGCTACTGTTCTAATTCTAATTTTAATTACTGTTCCAATTCGCGCGAGCGCCGCCGAAGTGCAGCGGCAAAGACAGAAACCAGTCTACGAAGATGTTAGTTTAGTTTCTTTGACGAACTACAGATGGCGCTAGTGTGGTGACAAGCGCCATCTGGAGTACGTCAGTTGAACCAGACTACAACGAGAGGAAAATTGGTGTCACGAATTACAAATTACAAATTACAAATTAGTTTATTGTTCCGTAAAGAAATGTTACATATTCTTTTTAGGATGGAAAATACAATAAACATTGTTCTGACAGATACAAGAAAAATGGAAAGAAGGAACCCGTGATCAAAAATAATTCTTTCTACCTATGTATGTACGGGATGTCTTCAAGATTAACCTTTTTTTGGCATATAAGCGAAACNAGGTTGATATTCAGCATAAATCATGAAATGAACGATAGCCTCGAACTAGGCCTACAGCTCCTAAGTGCTTGAGAATTTACTATAGGTCCCTTTTGAAAAGTTGTCGGGATTGGTCTCATCTCCCTATTCCCAAATTATGGTAGGTATAGCATTAATTTTCAGCCCCTTCTGGCAATAATCCCACTGTATGGTTGCTTACCGGAAGTGTCTCGAATTAGGCCTGCAGCTCCTAAGTGCTTGAGAATTTACTATGGGTCCCTTTTGAAAAGTTGTACGGATTGGTCTTGTCTCCCTCTTCCAAACCCCGGAGGAGGTATAGCGTTAATTTTCAGCCCTTTTGAGCAATGACCCTACTACATGGCTGTTTACTGGAAGTGTCCCATGACGTCAAAGTTGCCAGGCAAAAAGAAAATTCATGAAAATGACGAAATGCACCCGGGTTATTCATGCACTTCATGACGTCATCAGTTTTGTGGTCACGTGCATCTTGGCAAGACGCACGTGACAATCTTGGATGAAATTTTTCAGATATTGGACGATATTTTATAAATCTTGGAGGATTGTACAGTTCTTGGAAATTAAATTCTTGGACTGTACTTTTTCAAATCTTGAACGGAAAATCAGTCTTGAATAAATTCCACTTTGGCATTCCATAGGTGATGGTTAAACCAATCGATCATGGGAGTTCTCGAGTTCTTCATTTCTTGATTTCTCTGTTTATCAATACCCTCCACGACGTCATTGACGTCCCACGTAGGTTTTGTATAGTTTGGTTCCCGAACCCACCGCTAGGGCCAAAAGGGTTCGGTATCGGCCTCGTTTGACCTTGACCTTACACACAGAATTCTGTGTGTCTGACGTCACAGAGGATAGACTGGTTCGCGATCCCAACATAGNGACGTCAGACACACAGAATTCTGTGTGTGAGGTCAAGGTCAAACGAGGCCGATACCGAACTCTTCTGCGCCTAGCGGTGAGTTCGGGAACCAAACTAGGTTTTGTAAACGTTTCAAACCAAACTTTTAGATTTCCAACGCGAGTGTTCCGTTGAGTAGTTATAGATTCCCAAATTTGTATTACCATCATGATTCCAAGGTTCTAAGCTATCCACTGGTATGTTTATTTGGTGGGAGTGAGCAGGGATCTGGCGACAGTGATAAGTTGAAAAGGGCATGCGTGGTACTCGTAAACGTTGGTCCCAATTTAATGCATGGATCTATAGTGGTAGTCATGGCCAACAGAGTCGAAAAACATCCAACGACGTTCGACGTCGCGACGTCATCTTTTACGTGATCAAAGCATTTCGCTCATGCCGCAACACCACGCAAGATGTGATGTGATTGGTTCAAAAATGACAAAATTTCTCCGTATGGTTTGATCATGTTAGGCTACGAGATGATTCTTCCTGGCCGTTAGGCCCACAGGGCTCTGGCGCGAAGATCTCAGTAAGTCAAAGGTATCGAATCCCCGAAACAAAGAGGGTTTACCAACAGCGCTTTGGGGATCTACATCTTGGCTCACTTTCTGAAAGAACCGTCTCTCTCCCAAAGGATCACTCCGTCAACATTCGCGCACTAACACAAACTTTTGGACGGGCGGTGGTACAAGGTGTGATCAGTTGAGTATTTTAAGTCATTTCTTGTGCTTATTATGGAAAATACAAATTGTTTTCGGGTATATGATCAATAAAAAACTCCCTCGTGTGATTTCCAAGTGTGCAGAACACACTCGTGATGGCCTTTGGCCGGGAAAATCCCTCTGCGGTCTCGGGATTTTCCCGGCCAAAGGCCATCACGAGTGTGTTCTGCACACTTGGAAATCACACTCGAGTGGTTTTTTAATTCACCCTCCCGCCCCACGCCCCGAAGGTACACCTGTTGAAAAAAATAAAATATTATCTCAGGAGTGCAAACGCCCACTTAGGGCATTATAGCTACTCATCAAACAATATTGGACGATATTAATGATATGTAGGAGGAAACCGGAGACCCCGGAGGAAACCTACGATGTCGAGGAGAGATCGCCCTCTCTACCACATAAAGCCACTTGCACGACCGGGGATCGAACCCACGACCTTAGTGGTGGCAGGCGCCGATGTTTCCACTGCGCCACCCCGACACCTGTTGAACATGTGTGTGGATTGTGTCGGGCTGTTCATTTCCCCATATCATTCTATTAGACCAACACGAACATGCACATGAACAACACACTTGGGATTGGGTGTGAATTCATGTAGTAGGGTTAGACCAGTACCTCATCCTACCACCTGTGCGCTGCAGTCGTGGCTTGTTTGGTAGGACCAGTATATTGACCGCCAATTTTGAGGAATTCTGCCAGTGACGTCACTTGGAAATTTTATGTAAATTATGTAAATTCATTCAATTCTCAATACGACTGACGCACCGGAATGCAGATAGAAGGTGACCACCATTTGACCCAGGAAATCACGAAGGTGTTAAAAATAGAAAGGTATCAACATAATAGTTCCTGTACTTATCACCTGCACCACTACCGGCCAATCAGATTCACGAACGCGATAGGCAGGTCCGATCCTAACATATGCAAATGTCCGGACCGGCTACCTGCCTATGCTAAAATGAAAATGGCCGTAATTCTATTCAAGTCATTTTCATACAAAATATTGGATTATCAAGACATGGAATCTCTCGGCACCAACTAACATTAACCATAATCAGCTATATGGCGTTATTAGTGTCTTTGTGCTGACAGTGTGTCTGATGCATGCACGAACAATCACGATAGGCTTTTGGGGACGACGAACACAATGCGTTGTAAACACTGTATTTAACCTCCTCGTTCATTTTTACTTATTATTCAGCCTCCTAAGACAAGGGAAGCAGTATAAGGACACAACCTGCTGGGGCAAAGTCAAAGTCACCTACGCTAAGGTATAGTGACACTCGTGGCGTCTAAAACTACGGGAACCATTAAGAATCCGCCTTACTTCCCAAAAAGCCCCTTTAGACGGACCGGTCCGAGCACGGATCGCCAAAAAAATAGCAAGTGTAAACGGGACAAGCGTGTCAGGAACGGTTCCAAACCGAACCGGGCCGAGACCACCAGTTGGGGGTGGTCTCGGATCGGTCCGAGCACGGATCGCTTCGATAACACTGCTGCGTATAGGGTAACCGATCTCGGCACGGCTGCTAATTTGTGTTCTGTACATGCGCGAATTATGAATGACGTGATAAACGGGAATTTCTGAGGGATTTTGCATGGAGGTATTCATTTTGTTGTTGTCGTCGTTTGATTTTTCGTACCTCCGATCGGCTGACCTGACTGGAGAGCTCGTGGCACCCGCCAATTTGCCTCGGTTGCATGTGCTAATGTAAACGGGGCAGATCGCCAGATGACCAAGCTTTTCCCGTGACCAGTGTAAACGGGGTGATAGTTTTAACTGCTCCTCTAGACTTCACCGAACAACATCTTGAGTACCTGTAGGCCTATGTTATTTCTCAGTTCATGACTGAATCGCTCCTGATCAGAATCGGTGAAAAAAAATCGCAGTAATTGATCAACCACGTCGGTGATCAACCATGTACTAGTAAATGAACATTGATGAAAGGACAAAGATTTTCTCATAGTACTTTTATCATATTTTATGCACGACTGACGATAACTCCAAGGATTTTCTTCCACAAATAGGGAGGTTCTGCAAGCTTACGTTTTACATTTACGATACAATTTGACGACGTCATGACGTCACGCCTTATGTCAAGAAAGAACGTGACGCAATGGCGTCATCATTTGACTTGAAGCTTCCCGTGGCAGGTGAAAAGACGGTCGATGTACCCCATGTTTGGCAAGCACCCCAGGGCTGATGTGCCAAGCATTCTTCTTGTCTTTTTTACTGCAACCGCGCAATATACCCATTTATGAAAGTGTTAAATTGCAAGCGAATTCTTGGATTACAAAAATGAAATAGTTTGCTTTGATTAAATCGTAAGTTTCTTGCGTGTAGCACGCGATTCGCTCGTACAAACGTTCTGCAGAACCGACGTCATGACGTTTTCAAATTGTAATCCTCAAGGTAAAACGTAAGCTTGCAGAACCTCCCTATTATTTTAATACTTTTCCTTCATCAGACTTTTTTACCTACGGATTATTTTTATCTGTGAGATACATGTACAACCTGGTTAACCACACTGTCACTTGTAGGTTTTGTTTCCTTTCAGGGCTTTTCAGAATGATACCTACCAGAGGCCCAATACACGTTCGCTATTCAATATACCAACCAGAGGCATGGAGAGTGCTGCGATATCTTTCTCAATATCGCCCTTGCGCTGCTCTCGTCCCTGCACAGCGGAATGGAGTGAACTTTATATAAATATTTTATCCCTTCCTCGGCTCTCACCCTTCCTTGGCGGATGGAGTGAATTCTAACAAATATTTCAGCTCTTCCTCGGCGGACGGAATACAGTCTAATATATCGGGTGGCCCAAAAAAACTGGACTAAATTCAAATTCCAATAAGAAAATAAAATAAACATTGGTTGAAATTCTAATAATGTATTCCTTAAATCGGTTTTCTGTCATTATGACATTTTCAAAAGTGAATAATATAGAATGAAACAAATTATATTATGTACATAAAGTAGTTGTCATGTTACCCAGAGTGAGGGAACTGGCAAGGGGTTGTTATGTGTTGGCTGTGGTTTTTTTTTCAAAATGCATTCTCCAGATGACACTGTGAGAAAACTTATGGAATCCCATTTCATAAGAAATTTCAACCCAAGCCTCAATCAGGCACCATAAGGATTCTGACCACACCTCATTTTGGACTACATTGGTCCGTTACTAATTGAATGGACAATTAGTTATTTCAAATCCAATGATTAGCTATATAAAATCATTGGCGCGACAAGGGAAGAATTAGGCCTTCCCAGACATGTTTCATTTTGATTTTGTTTTGTTTAATGTATCCATAATTATTCACCTGGGTAACACGACAACGACTTCATGTATATAATGTAATTTGTTTCATTCTAATGTTCACTTTTGAAAATGTCGTAAAGACAGAAAACCGGTTTAAGGAATACATTATTAGAATTTCAACCAATGTTTATTTTATTTTCTTATTAACACTACATGTACTTCTACACATGTTTTTCACTTAGATTTTCTAATTTTCAAATTCCAGCAACGTCACAAGTTTGAGAGGCTCTTCAATGAAATTTTGTACACTTTACCAGATGGCTATTGCCTATAGTTCCTGCAAATTTCATTAGTTTGAGGTAGAGGTAGAGCTCACCCTGGGCCACTTTACAGCGAATCCCAAATGTGGGCGATTAGCAACGAAACTGAAGTCCACCGAGCATGCCGAAATGACACTTTCGACAGGACAACTTCGGTTCGAATCCACCGTCTACATGTAGATGACAAGTTAATTAAAAGGATGACCATAATATCGCTTCCAATGTCATGCATTGTTCATTTCAGTCTGCGCTCGACCTTCCACGCTGACCAGCTGACACTCAACGGCCGTATTTTATATGAGACCAATGTTATGTGGCCGTTTGTGAAGTACATGTATCGACGTCGATGAAAATTTGTGATGCATCGAATTTCATCCAAAGGAGCGCCTGGATTTATAAGGCCGAGTATCCATTGGCTGTTCCCTTGTGGCATTTCCCTTGTTCCGTGGACTCGAGCCGTTAGGACAATAAGACCTGGCCTTGTGCCCTATATAGGAACGGCCAGTAAGCAAATCAAATGTTCATTCTCCTTGTAATGTGTCACAAGGTCACAAGCGAACACGGAACAGGGCAGAAAAGCACAAGTGAACAGCCTATGGATACGCAGCCTAACATTCTCAACAGGAAAAGCAACATGGATATTAGTTTTCCGCCTTCAATTCAGATGGCGTGACCAATATGGTCGCGTTTTCTCGCGCCGGGTCTTTCCTACTTACAGCTAGCATGCCTACCCATGAAAACTTTTCGATGTGTCACGCCAACATATCACGACAACTGCAAGGTGTCGGAAGGTTTGATAAACCGCCATCCCGTCGCCAGTTGACACAATTCACGAACGATCGGCTAAAGGCCTAAGATCAGGCTGAACACTGTCAACTTCCCTCGAACCACGGCATCGAATGTCAGTTTTATGAGTGAAAGAATATCCCCGGAAAAATGTGCAATTTTTATGCCATGGTTCACTTTTTCCTAGACGTTTACACGTTCATTACAAGAAGTTTCACGCGGAGCTGATCTATTCTTAGATCACTGAAGTCATTCGATTCTAAAATTAGAACACAGTGGACTCGATGGACTCACCTATTACAATAGCCATGGCGCGGTGTCTGAGGCTTTCGCACTCGAAGTCACGATAAGAATGCCACAGCCAAAACAAATATGGGCTAAATGGGTTTTATCAGGGGTTCCGGACGAGGCCTAATGCTGTTTTCGGGTTTTCGAGGCGGGCCGCGTCCTTAAATTCAAGCTAGTGGATAGCCTGGATTTTTGGACGAACAACCATCACCCCTCTGAATAATGGACTAGTCCATGTCAGCACTGCAGGTTGAGATTTTCAAGACAAAATTGACGGGACAAAGGCACAACTGATCAAAATGAAATTTTCACTGATGTCTGAAGAAATATCAAAGCCTTTGATGTACGGTCGAACCAGATTAATTCCACCCCTCGTAAATTGTTTATCATTG